>BQNB010004216.1:0-95056 GCA_026074375.1 Tanacetum coccineum
TTGTTAAGGTTTGTATGAATGATCATGGAACCTACAAAACAGTATCTCCATAAGTGTCAAGTATGAGCTTGTCACTTTCATAAGCGTCAACCAGTGCTTTGTAGAGATTCTTTTGTTCATCAGATATGTGGATTGACTTATTGCTCTTCATCTTGTCTATGAGAATCTTCTTCAACTCTAATTTAGATAGGTTGGCAGCTATAGAAAGAGATTTCTTGGATTCAGTGGATGAGCGAGTCATAACTTCAGCTTCGAGTTGTTCATTTACTGTCTTCTCAATTTTTGGCAAAATCTTTGAGACTTGAGCTTTAACTTGTTCCTTAACTTGATCTTTGATTATTTTCTTAATGTTATCATCAAGTTTGTTGAGGAAGTCTGCATTTTTAGCTTGGGCTTCATCTCTGAGTCTTTAGGATTGTAACTGAACAGCAGTTTCAACGGCTTCATGCCTCTTGTTGGCAAGGTACGCATCAACAATGCCGGGAATGGAAGAAAATGCTTTAGCAAATTAGTTCGTTTGCTTAAACTCAGAGAAGTCGGTTTCTAAAGTTTTTAGTTTATGGTCAAACCCGAATAAAGAGCCAAAGTTAGGAAGATCTTGTAGTGAGGAGCTTGGAACAGTTGCTGGTGTGGGTACTGGTGTTTGTTGCAGATGTGTGATAAGAGGAGTGGGTGGAAGAGTTGTTGCAGACAAAAGAGGTGGCTCAGCAATAGTGGTGACCGGAACATCTACCAGTGAAGTTGCCTCAGTGTTAGGAGTAAATATTATGTCAATACCTGTATCTGGACTGGGGTTGAGCATGTTAGAAATGAAGCCAGATGACATAGAAGAACTCTGCTGTTGACCTTCAGGATTGATCGGAGCGGTGATTATGACATGAGTATCTTCCATTACCTGAGTTCCTTGAACATTAGGTAGTTGCATCTATCATCACAGTGTCTCTTCCCTTTAGATTAATGTTTACGTCCCTGTATTGTTTCCTTTGCTTCATCCTCTTCATGTGTCACCTCTTCATCCATCTCCTCTTCCTTAATATTCGCACCTTAAACTTCTTCATCACTGTCTTCATTACTTCCATCATCACTTTCTTCATCACTTTCTTCTTCATTTACTTCATCATATTGTCTTGCTTCATCATCATGAGTGGAAAACTTGGGGTGAACAAAGTCATCACCATCGTTATCTGAATCAGTTTGCTCATCATCATCATCTTGATTTGCATCATCTGGGATTTCATCATCTTGATTATCAGCTATCATCTTCTTCATCATCTTTTTCAACATTCATCATCTTTGTCTTTACTCGCATCACTTCTTTCATCATCTTTCTTCTCACTTGACTTCCAAGAGATTTGCTCATCATCAGATTTATAAGTCGGTACATCAGGAACCCCTGGTATTAGGCTTCTTTTTGTTGCTAGCTTTATTTGTTCAGCTTCAGTCAAAGCAACCTCAGATAGCACTGTTAAACCTTTTGACTTTGTTATAAATTGCTTCTTCTTGGCAGGTTTATCTCCCTTTGCCACCGTCTTGATTCTTTTTCCTTTAGAAGCTTGAGTAAGCTTCGTCTCGGGAGATGATTCAGAATTAGCTTTCTTCTTTGTAGATTTTAGTTTTGAAGTCTTTTCACTAGTAGCATAAGCATGGTAAGTCATGTAGGCTTCAGACTCTAGCATGGCATGGTTAGTCAAGTGCTGAGGGAGAATAGCGCCATATACCTATGTGTCCTGATGTTTAGAATGAACTTCTTACTGTGGTTGAACATGGATGTCATCCCTTGACTAGTGCCAAAACATCTTGTTTCTCCTTGGTATTTACTGATCCTTTGCCCTGAAGTAGTCTACAATGACTTTGGTGAATCGTGGATAATACATGTCCTTGTTCTTCTTAGAATTCTTATTCTCTACTTGGTACACCAAGTCTTCCCATAGTGAGTACACGTAGTCAACAGTCTTGTTATGATACATTCCCCAAAGAATTTCTAGAGCAGTAGTTTTTCCACTTAGACACTTGTTGATTATGGCAGCAAACGATCTCCATGGTTGATGCATGTGATTGGTATTGACATCGGATAAAAACCTGATCTCACCAGTGTGTCAAGGTTCTCTAATAAAGATAGATATCTTCTTTCTTCAAGTGGGGGTTCTTCAAATATCTGACCATGGAGTTTAGGGCAAATCTTGAGCATATCTCTGAAGTTATCAACGTTAACAGTATGACTTTTGCCATTCAATTTGAAACAAAGTGAAGAATGATGTCTGGAGATAGTGACCCAGAACTCTTGCATGTATATTTCTGGTATTTAGTAAGATCTCAATGCATTGTTAGAAATGGTTGTTAGTTTTGAGAGCATCTAATGCCACTTGAAGAGTAGGTTCTTTGGATTTGAGAATTGAGCTTAGTCGGAGATTGCTTTTCCATATCTTAAGACGGTCAGCAGGGGCGACTAATTCATCATCCAGTGCTTGTTGCTGAGCTCTTGTAGTATCCATGATTCGGATTAGATAGGATCAATACAGTGTATGTACAACTAATTTTATACAATATACTATAGAGACCTATTGAGTGAGCACGTAAAGTTGATTCATGATGTGAACGTTTCTTTAGATTTAGGAACTTTAAGACTTTTTGCACTTATTAAGATCTATCCATTTAAAAAGACAACTTAAGGTAACTTAACTTATTTTAGAGTGTATAATTAACCAAGTTTAAATAATACCCTAATTAAGAATTTTTTAAATCGCCTTTTAAATTGAAAATTTAATCTTAAGTGTTTTGGGTCTTGGAAGCAAACATGATTTCTAAGGAAAAACTAGTTGTTCGGTTCTTTATAAAATCAAGTTGATCGGTTCCTTAATGAGAATTTAAAGAATGAGTTGTTTGGTTCCTTCTAACAAACTGAGTTATTTGGTTCCTTTTGAACTAAGTTGTTCGGTTTCGTCTAGTAAACCGAGTTGTTCGGTTCCTTCTAAGCTGAGTTATTCGGTTCCTTCTAAGAAACTGAGTTGTTCGGTTCCTTCTAACAATAGTTGTTCGGTTCCTTCTAAGAAACTGAGTTGTTCGGTTCCTTCTAACAATAGTTGTTCGGTTCCTTAATACAACGAGTTGTTTGGTTTCTTTTAACAATTATGTTTTTCGGTTCCTACTAACCACTGAGTTGTTCGGTTCCTACTAGCTACTTAGTTGTTTGGTTCCTTCTAACCAGAAGTTGTTCGGTTCATCAAAAGATCATTTTGTTTGGTTCCTACAGACAACAAGTTGTTCGGTTCATTTTTTAACATTTCTCAAACAAGTCATATTAGGCAATCACACATGTTCCATAAGCCAACAAACTAGTGTTGTGCAAAAAAATACAGAGCCATGTATAACAACTTTAGTACAAACACTCAATGAACCACAAACAATGTTGTGATATTATTAACCAAACATATTCAATAAGATGATGCGAAACTCCCTAACACAAAAGCCATAAACTTTTTATACTATTTTGCAAACCCCTAAATTTTCGAGCACTCAATTGACCATAACTTATTCAAATGTTAACAATACATAAAACTGCTTTAAACACGTCTTCTATACTCCAAAGCGATCATAACCCCTCAATTAATTAGAAGATTTATGCATTTTTGATTTTGATAAACCCTAACTTAAGAATTAGGGTTTTCGAGCTCAAAACTGAATGAAATCTCAATTACTTCGAGTTATGAGTTGTTTAGGAGGAGTAGAACGAGATTGTAGTTATACCTTAGGTGTGAAATTAACTTGAAATGATGGAATGGAAAGAGACGATCGTGCGAAGGAGAGGGGAGAAAAAAAATTCAAATTTTAGTGTGTGTAAAGAGACGGGGGGAAGAGTGATGTTATAAAACATTTTTCGTATTTGACACATTTGACCCCTCAAGTTTCTTATTCTATATATTTTTCACTCTTAAGTTTTATAAGGCAATAATGGTTTAACAATGGCACAAATAGTCCCTAATGTTTTTTTGCCTAGCGTTCCTAAAAAACTTGTATTTGCACACTTACACTCTAAGGGCTTAAACAAATAACATATAAGGCACACATAAGCTAAACTTAATTAACTTTCCTTACAAATGATATTCCGTTATTATTTAAAAACCTTTTTCTCATTAATCCCATCATTATTATGAAGAAGATATTTGACATTTTCTCCCCCTCAAACAATGACCCGTTTTCTAGTTAAAGAGTTGTAGTCGTTGTTTGAGTTGGTCAAATGTCTTTGAAAAGCATTTTCTGATGAAGAAATGTTTTAATTTTAAAAAACAAACACCATAGCAAATAAGAATTCTCTTATTTTTACTCATAAGCGCACTGACACATACACTTGTGGAATATAGGAAGCACTGGTTGTGATGCAAAGTAATCACAAGCCTTTGCATGGTCATAAAGTAGACCATGCCCTAGAATAAATTCTCGTTATGAGGTCAAGTTTTCTTTTTAAAATATTTGCTTTTAAGATAATGACCGGGTTGCTATCTGAAATAATAGCAAGCCATTTTTGTCATGTTTTGAAAACATTTGGAACTTCTGCTCGAACTTCATTTACAGCCTCGTATCATTATTGAATAATATTTCTAAGACCATAAATGTTATCGATTTTCAGAAGACATGCCATTATTACCTCTTTTTATATTTTTCTCATTTTTTAATTTTGTCTTTGGTTTTATATATTTTTGTATTTTGTTTTTATATAAAATTCCTGAAAAATGAAAAATCTTTTTGGTTTTTTTGGTTTTAATGTTTATACATATGTTACAGGATATTTGAATAGGTACCACCACTATTCATCAACTTCATCTGCCAATTGTTTCAGAGTCTCCGGCATAATACTCTGCATTCCCAGCTTGTTGATAAGAAATTCAATTTTTCTCTTGCAAGGGCTTTTGTGAAGATGTTCGCCAGTTGATACTCCGTATTGACAAAGTAAAGTTCAATAACCCCATTCTCAACATGCTCCTTGATAAAGTGAAATTTGATGTCTATATGCTTTGAATTGGAATGTTAAACATTGTTGCGGCTTAAGGCAATAATACATTAGAATTTTATTGAATCCAAGGCCATAGTCGGTAAGCTGTAATTTCATCCAAAACATTTGAACACAACATCCCGACATAGCAATATATTCAGCTTCTGTACTAGATATCGCAACGCTTTTCTGCCTTTTTGATGACCAGCTAACAAGTCTGTCTCCCAGAAACGTTTACTACAGTTGTGCTACGGCTGTGTATCTTGTCAGACCAGCAGGATCCTGCATCTGAAAATAATGTTGTGTGCAATTTGAAGAATTACTTTGGAACTGCCATATAGTCCCCGATTGACGGTCCTTTTAGATACCGAAGATCCTTTAGACCTTATGTACAGTGCTTTTTGTTGGCCTAAGCCTGATACCGTAGCACACATGGCATATAGCAAATTATAGGTCAGGTCATCTACTAGCTTTGTAAGATAAAGGAGGGGTGCCAATCATGCCATGATAGTGTGACGAATCAACAGCTTTCCCTTCTTTATCCTTTTCTAGTTTGTTACGTCTAAAATATTATTCTTGTAATAATAGTAGAATTTATTATTTTTTTATAACATCCGACAAGTCTTATATTAACCCGTTGACTTTCAAAAGTCAACGTTGAACTTTGTTTGACTTTGACTTTTTATACATATTTATAATTAAATCTGACCCGCTCCAAATGACCCTTTATATCACATTTTCACGACTCGAACTCAAAATAGATTTTATGCAAAACGACATTCCGGACAACTTTCTAGTTTTAGCCGAGACCCGAAACTCGATAGAAAATGACCAAAATGCCCCTGCGAGTTTCTGCAGGAACTATGACACTTTTAATAAAAATGCAGGTTTTGACTAGGGGTGGCAATTTCTGACCCGACACGAAACCCGACCTGAAACCGACACGAAAATTAACAGGTTCAGGTTGAGTCTATATATATTTGGGTCGGGTTTGGGTCGACCTATCTAACCCGTTTATTAAACAGGTCAGGTTCGGGTTGAGAATAAATTAAGCGGGTCGACCCGCCAACCCGTTTAAGATTTTTTTCTTAAATTTAAAATTATTTATATTTTATTATACGAGTTAAGTGGGTTAAAATGGTCGACCCATAAACCCATTTAACGTGTTTAACCCGTGTAATGTGCCAACTTTTGTATATAAAACGGGAACTCGTTTAACCTATTCAACCCGTGTAACCTATTTAACCCGTCAACCCAAATATATATACTGGTTAAATGGGTCAGGTTCGGGTTATGTATAAGCAGGTTAGGGTTGACAAAACTGACCCGATTATTTAAATGTGTCAGGTTCGGGTTGAGGTTTTCTGACCCGCCAACCTGTCAACCCGAACCCGCCAACCCGAACCCGACTCGAATTGCCACCCCTACTTGAGAGTGATTCTTTCGCTCCATGTATATAGTGGTATAGACAGGAAAGTGTAATAGTGAAACTATTTGGAAAGTGAAACGGGAAAAAATGTGATTGAAAGAAAAATTGAAGTCAAATGTGTAAACATAGCAAGGGTACCGTAGTCATTTGACTTATATTTTCAGTGTACCTATCAATTCCTTCCGTGTAAGTATCATTACCCAAAACAATTCCCTCACAATATTAAGGCTCAACATTCTTTTGCATTACTACTAGGGCTGAGCTGAGCATATAGATTGCGGATTGCGGATCGAACCAGACTGAAACGGACTGAATATATTTCGGTCTGGTCTTCGGTCCGTCTTTTTTCTCATACTCGGTTTTCGGGCCGGCCCGGTCCGGTTTGGTCATGAGCAAAACCGGCAATTATGTTTTATTGGACCGCATTGGATCGGACCGAGTGGACATGCACCGAACATTTCGATCAAGTCCTCGGTTCTGTATTTTAAGCCGTTTCGGTTTCAGTCCGATCCGGTTTTCCATCACTGATCAACCATAAGTACTACTAGTCTGATAATATCTAATACAGTAGAAACTCTATAAAATAATACACTTGGGACCACCAAAATTTATTAATTAAAAGAGTTATTAATTAATCGATAAATTAATAATTATTAATTTATATATTAATACACTTGCGAACTGCTTTCGTCATTGTAAACTTCGATCAACAGATAACATGACTTTTGAGAACTCAGATGAAGGTGGTGAAAGCACTCAAGAACTCCAGAATTTGATCAAAGAGTTGGGTTATCGCAATGCAATGGATGTCGAAGATGTTCTGACTCACCCAGAAGAAAATGTAGTTGCACAGTTGTTGACTGATGAAGAAATTATTGAAAGCGTTATTGGAATTAATAAAGATGATATCGATGAAGAAGATGATGAAAGTTCTACAATGGAACCCCCTTCGCGAAACGAAGCTATTAAAGCGGCAATCACATTGAACAATTTCTTGTTGAGCTATGAGAAAACAACACCAGAAGTTCTTACCATGCTAAGGAAAATTAGAGACGAGATTCAAGGGGAAATTGATTTCAACAAAAAACAAAAGACAATTGAGTCATTTTTCAAGAAACCTTCATAAATCATTCATGTAATATGCTATATATAAGGAATTATTAATTTATATTTTATATGGGGTCTAAAGAAATTATCAAAAATGTATTATCTTATAATTTTAGCGAATTATTAATTTAGCACCCTATCCCGAGTCGGGACCGGCAAAAAATATTATCTTAGAGAGTTTATTAAATAATCGAGTATTAATTTATCGAGTTTCTACTGTAATAGCTTGTGGTACTCCATAGGTAGATAAAACTAGCATTTGATGCATGTAATATGATAGTAGCAGATAAAACTAGCAGTTAAATATGCAATTATTGAGTTAATAATTCTTAAAAGTGATTCTCAATTATTTTCCCACCATAACTGTGACACTTGTGATAAAACCCTATTGATCCATCTGTCTTTTATAGACTTGCTAGAACATATAGAGACATCGTTATTATATTACTTTTGCTTTCCAACAAATGTTTGAATTAAATTTGTATATATGTGGCTAGTGTTTGTTGTCGCTTTCTATTGTTCTCTTTAGTGCAGCTGCATATATGGTAAACTAAATTGACCTTTCTAATTTCCAGCCTAATATAAATAAGGGTTAAAGCGATTAATTATCAACGTACTTTTTAAAATTTCTACATCTTATTAAGATGATGGTTTTAATATCATTATTACCTTCCTAAGTTTTTAGTTTGTACAAATGTTACAAACCTACTCAAAAGATAATCGGTTAAAAAGTTAAAAATACTGACACGTCACATTTGATAACCGGTTAAATTCCTTTTTAATTTATTTATTTTCCACATACACTCCACATTACTATACCTCACCTATCATTCTTGACTTTAACATTTTCTTTTATTCTTTCATTGCTGCCATCTTCCTCACTGCTTACTGATAATCTTTTGTACCATTCTCTTCATCCTTTTGCTGTATATTCTTCTGTGTATAACATTTGCACCAGTATCTATATCTATATATACATATGTACATAGGGCCCATATATATATATACAAAATACATTCACTTCAAGATCTTACACAACGTATTATACTCTTACTCGGCTTATTCTTCTTTTTCCAAAACTACATTTTCATCATGGAAAAAACTCATTGTGGTCCTCTTCCTACCCTTATTATTCTTACCCGACCCATACCCCATTACCATATAAACCATATAATTAGTCCCAAATCTTATCCCTAAAACTTCAGGTATATATTAGTGATGTATACCAACGATCTGTGAGCCAAAGCATAACAAGAGAGAACCACAGATTCATAACAAGAGAGAACCACGATCTGTGATTTCACATGTATAATTATGGGATGACACCCAAGCTCTCAAATATTCAGATCTGATGTGTGAGTGGGTCGATGCCGAGAAAGAAGATCGTCGGTGTTGATGCTCTTATTGGAGGTGCATGACCTGCGTTTTATTTTCATCTACATTATCTAAAGTTGATGCTCTTTAAATGATGTAGAGGATGTCGAGATCTTGTTATTTTTATATTTTCCCGTTTTAAATTAAAAAAAATGGTGTTGTTGTTGTGGTTGTTGTAGTTTGGTGATGATCTGTTGTGAATCTTTGTAGTTGTTCTTGGCTTACTTGATTCTTGAATTGTTTTTGAGATTTAATGGGTTTTCTTGATGATGATCTTTTATTTTACAGTGGTGTATATAGAACTAAAGAAGGAGACAAGAGTGTTTTAGTCTTTTAAAAAGTCTTAGGTGGAAAAAGTTAACAAAGTTAAATACCACGTGGATAAAAATAATGACATGGAAATTCTGAAAATTACATTTCTTATAATAGCCGGTTACAACAAGTTTGGAAGGTAATAATGATATTAAAACCACCATCTTGGTAAGATGTGAAAATTTTAGAAAGTACGTTGGTAATTAATGACTTTAACTCTATAAATAATCCATCTTTTGATTTGCTTTAGTTTTACAAATGTGGATTGTTGTTTAGAATAAATTACACCGTTCGTCCTTGTAGTATGTGTTAACCGCAACATTTTGTCTTGTGACTGAAAAATATAATCTTCGTTCTTAAATGCAAAACGTTGTTTTTTGACGTACGAATTTTTTACTCAAATTTATACGGTTTAACCGGAATATATCTATAGGGTGTGTTATGAATACTCCATGTCCCACTATCTACAAGTAATACCGCTTGATTTCCACGTTTATAGTACAACACTGTTTTTTTTATCAGAATCCGTTTCATATTTTTGTCAGTTTAATACTTTTGACTTGTCAAATTTTATATTTTTTTTCCCGTTTTAGTGCAGGATGCGTGTTGTGATGTAGCTAACCATGTATTTATTTTAGTTAAAATATGAGTTTTGTGGTCAAAATTATTCCAAAACGAGCTTCTTTATTTTACATCTTTTGGAAATGGCAGAAAATTCAATAAATAGATATGCCTCAAAAATGGAATGGTACAACTTGCAAAATAATGGATGCAATGGACGATGAGCGCTTGCCCTCACCTCTTCTCCTCACGCATGACACATACAACTTTTTTTTTTGAATGTGTATAAGTTATTTTGTAAAATATATTTGTATAAATTAGACATTTTTAATGGTGATAACAATTGAAGTTGAGTAGAATGGTAATGTACTACAACCAAAACCCTAATCAACATGCATGCTTATGTGTTGACTTTCACACTTTAATAAATGAGATAATTTCATATATACTCAACTTGAACATCATAATGTCATATATATCTAAAATACAAGTTTTAAATGCGTGATGTACAATGTATTTAAAACATGTTTTGAGAAAATATGAAATTATGATGTTTTAGTTGAGGAAATATGGAATTGCCCCAATAAATCTACCTCTCTTTTAACACGTACTATAGTGTACAAACTTGGTTTCCATGTACTCGCACTATCTATTTAAAACACATGCATTATTATGATTGATTTAAGCAAAGGCGGGCCTGGGAGGTTTTCGAAAGTTCACGGAAACTTGATAGATGTTTGTCACGTAGCATAACTTTTTGTAAAAATTTCTCATTTTTCATAGTGAATTGCCCTAAAATTTTGTGTAACGTAAATATTACTTAATTCACTATGAAACAAAAAAATGTTTATTTGCCATCAATATCCTTTAGAATCTATTCGTAGTAAATTTTTTAAGGGACATGATATTAACAGTAACAAAGCTTCATGGGTTAATTGGAAAAAAGTGTTGGCGTCTAAAGAAAAAGGGGGCCTGGGAGTTTCAAGTTTATTTGCTTTAAATAGAGGTCTAATGTTTAAATGGATATGGAGGTTCTATACGCAAAATACTTTGTTATGGGTGCGGGTCGTTAAGGCGATTCACGGGGACGATGGTTAATGTTGGAGGAACGTTAAATCTGGTGCTAAATCCGGCTGGATGGATATTGTAAGGGAAAACTCACGCGTTGTAAACTAAAAAGGTATAAATTACTTGATTGTATGCATGGTGAAATTGGGAATGGTGATAAAACTGTTTTTTGGGAGGATATTTGGATTGATGGTAAAACTCTTAAGAATCGGTTCCCGCGCATTTATAGTCTTGAATCTTGCAAATTGATCACGGTGGGTGCGAAACTTGCACAACCTAGTTTGGAATATTCTTTTCGAAGAAATTCAAGTGGTGGTTGAGCAGGATAAATTCAACGAGTTGTCAGCTTTGGTGCATGACGTTTCTTTAATTCATATGTCTGACAGATGGAAATAGGGACTTGGAGAGCTCGGGAGATTTTTCTGTTGCGTCGGTTAGAAAGATTATTGATGATAATAATCGCTTTCGGTTGTGACTCAAAAACCGGTGGATAAAAATAGTGCGTAAAGGTGAATGTACATGCTTGAAGATTATGTCGATTCTCTTCACTAGGTTTTTATGTTTCACGAGAGGTATTTGATATAGATTCCTTATGTGTGCTATTTGTGAAATGGGGTGGTGGACGTCTAGACAATTGTTTTGTTTGTTGCATGGTTAGACATAAATTGTCGCAAGGATCACTCGTTGGTGGGATGTTCCTTATGTTGAGGTCGGTTTCATACGTAAGATTGGTATAATTGGCTGGTGAACTGCGGGATTCTTCTATGCATAAACGCTGTTCGAAGGTGTTTTCTATGTCAATGTGGTGGCACTTTTGTCGGTTCTAATAAGCTTCTTTTTTATTCTTAACCTCCTTCGCAGGCGTTGTTTTTTGATGATGTAGTTTTCTATGTACTTTCATTGGTGTAGGTATAGCAGTATGCGTCGCTTTAGTTGGTACGATTGGGTTAAAAAAACCGAATTTTTCTATCACTGGTTTCTAGTTTTTACGCTCTTAATCGTGCCCTCCTTTTCAAGTGGGTTTGGCGTTTTCTTTCTCAAGATAATTCTTTATGGTATAGGGTTATATCTGCTATTCATGGAGTGAACTGTCAACATCTCGCTGCTTATAATTCGACTTGGAGTACCATCATCAAAGAAATAAATTTTCTAAAAGACAAAGGCATCGATCTCATTGCTCATTGTAAAATTCGTGTGGGTAATGGCATTCGAACAAGTTTTTGGAATGATCTTTGGATTGGCGAATCGATTCTTAAGCTCTCTTTCCCTCGGCTTTATGCTTTGGAAGATAATAAAGATTCCTCGGTAGCTGACAAGATTAATGATTCAATTACTTCTTCGTTTCGTCGTTTTGTCCGTGGAGGTGTGGAGTCTTTTCAGCTTGATCATCTTAAAGTCTTGCTGGAACCGGTTATTTTATCTAATATGGAGGATAGATGGTATTGGGATTTAAATGGCGATGGTGTTTTTCGAGTTAAAGATGCTCGGAATTTGATTGACGAGTTCTTTCTTCCTAAAGGGGATAAGCCTACTCGATGGGTTAAGAGTGTTCCGATTAAGGTAAATGTCTTTGCTTGGAAACTTTTTCTTGATCGCCTTCCTACTAGATTGAATTTGGCTCGTAGGAATGTTTATGTCCCTTCGTTAGATTGTCCGTTGTGTGATCAAGGGGAAGAGGATACTTCTCACTTATTCTTCGGTTGCTCCGCGGCCAAGGAGGTGATGAAGTTAATTTGTCGATGGTGGGATTTGGATTATCAGCTTGTTGAGTCGTACGAGGAATGGTTTGCTTGGTTCAAATCTATTCGTCTTGAAGCCAAATCTAAAGATGTGCTTGAAGGTGTGTTTTTCGTTTCCTGGTGGAGTGTTTGGTTTTATAGGAACCAACTCCTTTTCGCGGATGCTAGTCCCCGTAAAAGTTCTATTTTTGATGATATTACTTTACGTTCTTATAATTGGTGTTTAGCTAGAGGTAATAGTACTTTGAGTTGGGTTAGTTGGCTTCAATACCCTCATTTGATTCCTTTGTAATTTTCTAGCTCCTTGCTAGTGTTCTAATAAAGTTGCCGTTCAAATTTTTTTTTTTAAAACACATGCATTATTATGATTGATTTAAGCAAAGGCGGGCCTAGGAGGTTTTCGAAAGTTCACAGAAACTTGATAGATGTTTGTCACGTAGCATAAATTTTTGTAAAAATTTCTCATTTTTTCATAGTGAATTGCCCTAAAATTTTGTGTAACGTAAATATTACTTAATTCACTATGAAACAAAAAAATGTTTATTTGCCATCAATATCCTTTATACTCGTAAAAAAGTTTTGTGCACCTAATAACTTAATGTTCTGATACCACTATTGAATTTAAGATTATTATCTTAATTCGGGAAGTCATTTATTCCCCTGGTTTAAGTTGACACTATGTCGCCATTTGATGTAAGTTTATAGTTAAAGACTGATTTATTTCAGTCAAAGTAACGTTAGTAAATACTACACATCATTTATGAAAGGAAAAATAAAATGGCATATAAACTAGAGTAAATTATACCGTTCGTCCTTGTGGTTTAGGCCAAATCCCTAATCTTGTCCCTATTTCATTTTTTTGCATGAATCGTCCCTATCTCGACACTATGTAACACCGTTCGTCCCTATCTCAAGAGATAGGGACGAATGATGTTACATAGTTTCATGCCAAAAACATCAGATCGGGACGAACGATGTTACATAGTTTCGAGATAGGGACGATTCATGCAAAAAAAGAAATAGGGACAAGATAGGGTTTGGCCTTAAACCATAGTAAACCGGTGTACTTTACTCTCTAAACTCTTCGTCTATTACATCTCTTTATCCAATATTACTATTCTCTACAACTTCCTAATTATACCCCTCTAAAACAACATCCCCCCCCCCCCCCCCCCCCGTGGCCGAGAATTCGCCGCCACCTTGGCATGCAAAACGCGTCCCTCTCCTATTATGAGGAAAAGACAAGATTTGGTCAACTGTACGACCAAATTATGTGTGAGTGTTTTCTTTAAATAGTTTTTATAGGGTATATTTAGATTTAAGGCTCGTATGTTTTTATGGTAATCAGAGTTGTCATAATATACCAAGTTGGTTATGAAATTGACTATCAAGGACACACATGTTGCGGCGGCGGATACTGTGTAACTAAATTTTTTAGTGAACAATTTATTTTGATTACATGTATTTCGTGATAATGACTTTATGTAGGGGTGTGCACGGTTCGGTTTGGGCCGGTTTTTGACTAAAACCGAAATCGAACCAAAATATTCGGTTTTAATAAAATCAAAAACCAAAATCGTTGGATTTTTGGCGGTTCGGTTTTTTTGATTTATTATCATTTTTGAAAATTTCGTTAACTATGTTTTTTTTCTAAAGCTAAAGGCCGTTATTATGTCAAAATAGTGACAATAAGCTTGCCTAGTGTTTTTTGAATCAATTCGCTAGACATATCGGTAATAAGCAATGACTATATCTAATCTGATGTAAACTTCAAATAATCTCATGTAATAACTATATCTAATCTGATGTAAACTTCAAATAATCTCATGTAAGAAAATATAAAATAGACCATGTAAAAAGACAAACAAATACTAATATAGGTAATTGTAACATTCTATTATTTATTGGACTCTTTCATTTGTTTATATTATCAATCTGTCGTTGATACCAATTAGCCAATGATGTGTCGTTGTGTAGGCGTTATTTATGTATCAAGTTTGACTATTTATTTTATGCCGACTATATCTAAAAACAACACTTTAACGGGCAGTGTACCCGATCAGATAGAGCTTCGTGGTAAGTAGGATGTCGATCACTAAGAGCTAAAGCATTAATTCCTAATTTTATCAGTATTTTAGTTATCTAAGTTAAACCTAAAACTAATGCAGAAGGGGGGTTTCAGCCTGAGAGACTGACACGGTTTTGTGTATCTAACATAAGGTTTTGATGATAAGTAAAACAATAAACACACACAAGAAGATAAACAAACGATAGAGGAACGGTCAAGAACTAATGTAAGAAAAACATATCAACCATGAATAATCCGATAAAACGCTGGTTTATTTATTAGTGCAACGATTGACTTATCTCGAAGGGCATATCATTCCTAAACTTAGGCGGCACTTCTTTCTAAGACCTAGACACGCTAATTCTGTCACAATTAGACGCATCCGCATAAAGTAAGCATTTGTTGATTATAATCTATCTTAGGAGATTAATAATGGTGCTCTTACTAAACCCTAGCTCATGGAGACTTTACCCACTTACTGCTTAACGGCTCTTTATATACTAGTAGTCCACTGTCCGAGTCCTTACCAATTGATTAGAACGTACTCGTTGGTACCAAGGTCACCTTATGGCTCAACTAAGCTCACTAATCTAAAGGCAAAGATAGGTCAATATTTGTGATCCTATGATTCTAGATATATAAATTGCAATATGGAGAGCTATCCCGGACTCTTAGCCTACGCCCAAACAACACCGAAGTTGCAGCGCATTAAATATGTAGGACTAGACCCAGTTGAATGATAGGTCGCATACTTAAGCACGTAAACGAATATAAATTGATAAACATAAACAACAATCAACGATAAATTAAGCAATCAAGATAAACAAACCAAACATTAGATCTTCATAAACATGACTGATACCTAAAGGTATCAACCGATAGTCATTGAAAAAATACACACGGTTTGATATATGAACGATTAAAATAAAGAAACCTTAATCGAACGCGTATTCAGTTGCGCGAAGATTACAAGAGTTTTCCTATGATCTTGAGGCTCTTTTCTGACCTTCTATGCTCCTTTATTCGTCTCTTGGTCGACTTGGTGGTTTGGGATTCACTTGCATACCTAAAACTGAGTTTAAGATCGTCTATTTATAGAGTCTGGAAACTCGTCGATACACCGTATCGAGCAATGTGGGATACGGCGTATTGGGAATTTCTTAGAGTAAGGACCGCGTTTGATATCTTCCAGAATATTTTATTACTATATTGTGAATACGGCGTATTGATGTCTCATGGATACGACGTATTGGGTCTCCAATCCTTCGTGGTAATTTGTGAAGTGTAGGCACGGATACGCTGTATCTTCTTGATGGACACGACGTATTGAGGTAAAACCAGTTGATTATTCTTCTTTGACCAAAGTATTATATACGGCGTATCGTTGATGTGGATACGGCGTATTCTTCAAAGTCAGGCAATGGACTTGTTTCCTTTGTGGTCTTTGGTGAGTGCAGGCACGAATACGCCATATCTTCCTTGATGGATACGGCGTATTGGTCTTCAGAATAGTAATCTTCAAAATATCTTCATTTAAGCTCCAGAATGCGCGCCTTTTGCTAATATTCACCAAGTACTCCATAATTACTGCAATTCTCAAATATAAACGATTAAGTAACAATTCTTTGCAATAATTATACAAAATGGGTTAATTACATGGGATAAATGATGCTATAAAATAGACGTTATTTGATGTCATCAAATATCCCCCCACTTGAATCCTACTTGTCCTCAAGTAGCCTTTAGAAGTCTATAAAAATGTATCCCTAAGGATATTTTCCGTTAAAGCATTTATTTGATCTATTACAAGCACACAACCAAACACCTCACGAAATAGGAAGATGAAAACACTCAAATCACTCAACTAATCTATGTGGTAACATGTAACTAATTCACTCAATTGTTTGGTCATGACGAGTATTCTATCATAAGCTTGACAAGGATACACATCTCCACCGATAAAGCTAAGGAGTAACAAGTTTATAAAGGTAAATATGGGTTTGTATGATAAGGCTTAGGGTTGATTACTTTAACTAATCTTTATCGATACCAATATTCCAGGAGGGCGACAAAGACCACACATACACACCCGTAACGACGGGATAGACACATGTGACTGCTCACTCCCACCTCGAATAAGCTAAAGAGTAGGAATAGTAAAGTAATATAGGGTATGGATCTTCTAACTTTCACTAATAGTAATAAACCAACAAGGCAGCTAAGACATGCATACATGGCCGTAACGACGGAATAGACATGCACGCTCGATCACATCCTCATTCGCGTAAAACCCATGGTTAATGATTAGGAAAGAGAAATAAATTGTTGTTAAATAAAAATTATAAAACAAATAGATTAAGTCTAAAATACAAGTTGCTAGACACTCTTTCCCGACCGTTACCATGATAAAGACACAACTATTTACTAAAATACAAGTTGCTAGACACTTTCCCTAATAATTTTAATATTAGTATTTTTTTCATTAATGATAAAGTATAGCATTATTAAGTAAAAATGTATAAAATTTACCTTTGTTTTTCCTTTAGAACCTCTACTCTCTTTCTGATGGATGGTGTGATACTATGCTCCTAAGTCCTTGCTACTTTATTCATAGCAATCAATCTCTGCATAATGTAGATTCTGATATCTTCAAGCATTGTGATTATAGGTTTTGACCTTTGGACTACAATGGCCCTGTTGAAACTTTTACATATTCCATTCTCAAAATTAGGGCACTTTGATTCCTGTCTGAAGAAGGCTCTGCACCATGTATTTGGATTCCTATCAATTAGGTATTGATATGCTTCTGGACTGATTATCTTTAACTCTTCCATCTTTGAGTAAAAAAGTTGTTCAACTATTATTTATGCAACATTCTAAAAAAGGCATTGCAATTGAACTCCACTGTACTTTTTTTACAGTTTGCAAACAAATGCCTAGTGCACTTTCTATGTTCAACATTAGGGAGCAACTCATTTACACCTTCTAATAAACCCTGCATTATTAATTAAGTTTTTCATAAAAACTCAAAACCGTCAAACCTCCTCTCTTAACTCTCTCAAACCGCGAACCTTCTAAGCAAGAATCAAGAAGAGTTTTCCCTCAAAAGGTAAAGCTAGAAACACATTCTAAATCTTTTAAACATTAAAGGTTCAAAAATTAGATGTTTCACTCTTAATCACTCAAATCAATGATTTTCAAATTAGGGTTCAATAAGCATAAAGTGTGATTAAGGTCAATTACCCATGGGGATTTTATGCTTATTATTGCTTAAGCGAGGGGTTAATAATGTTGTTTCCATGAAATGAATCTATTGTTTGCTATAGTTTTATTTTGCATGCGTTTTTTTTATCGCAAATAATGTGGGAAATTTATATTGTGTTTTGGGTGTGTTTTTATAAACATGCTGTTGAGACCGTAAGGCCTTAAAAACCTTGTTATGCATCTAGAAGTCACTAAATCAAAAGGTTTTGATTCAGTTATTGTCGCAATTTGGTGTAAATGAAGTAGGCAAGATGATGTTGTTTGAATAGCCTTAGGCCGTGTTTGCTTGCTCTATTGTACCACTATTAGTGAGTTTAAATTCAAACTAAGTGATTTAAATCCTATCACCACTCTTGAGAATTTCAAGGTGTGTTTTTGAATATCCTTTCAAATGTGATAATGGTTTATTTTGTGATTGTGAATTCCTTGTGGAAATTCCGCGCCTTAAATGTGTATTAAATGTGTTTTGTACAATAAAAGTTTAGTAAAATTGTGTTTTTGGCCCGCGATTTGGCTGCTAATGGTTAAGCGGGTTTGGATGATAGTCTCGCAGTTTGACCAAACTAGGAAGCAGTTTGACAGGTTTATAGTCACGAGGGTTGACTTGTTTAGTCCCGCGATTTGACCTTTAGACCCTACGGTTTTAGCATACTTATCCTGCGTTATCATCTTCAAAACTCGCGGTTTGAACTAATTTTTCCCCGCTGTTTTGGCTGAAATAGGGAACGTTTTGTAAAAACAAGTAAGTCTTTGATATATGAACCAAGAACTAGAGAGAGAAAGTGTAAAAGGAAGATTATTTTCTAGTTGAAGAGTAAAGAACATAAATGCATTAAGGTAAAAAATGAGAATAACAACCAACCACCAAACACTATCCAAGCATGAGAGTTGTAATTGCAACTCCAAATGTGGTCGGGCCATGGGCCTGTAAGCCTTTTCATGGGCCTTTTGGGCCATATTAGCTTATAAACAAAAACATTGACTAACTATGAGATTTGACTAGTTAATATTAGAAGTGACCGAGACTTTTCTTGTTCCTAACAATCTCCCCCTAAGGGAGGTCACTTCAATTTACAAAAAATTAAACTTAGCATACTATGCTTTGACTTTAGTCTTGAGCTCGTAGTTTTTAACTTCAATCTTTTAACTTGTGAATTGTTGTAGTGGTCTTTAACTTTAGGCTCGAGCTTGTTCCTTTATCTTTACTTGTTTGTGAAAAATGTGATCTTAAGCAACTTGAGATCATCAACCAAGCATAATCTCGTTTTGCCATCTTTTAAACTTTGCCATCTTGTGAACTTGTGACTTTTGACCGACAATGCTCATGATACCATTCTTGGATATGCATTGATACTTGAAACTGGTAATTACAATCTTTCTCAAAGTTCTTTTAAACTTTAACCACTTCATCGATCGCCCTTTTTTTTGAGGAAGGACATCATGGGATCAGAGTAGCGAAAGTCTTGAGACATGTACTTGAGCTTTCATGATGTCTTTATATTTGTCGGTCGGGTATGAGCATGTGGCTATGAATCTGTGAGTCAGCTGGGATCAGTTACCTCCATGTCTATCTTTATATATTCTTAAAATAAAATAGTTAGCAATAAAGTGGGGGGGGGAGGGGGGCGAACATGGCTTTATCATTAGCTTGTGTTTGATTGGAGTAACCTTCTGAATCCGTATGATCGACCTGTGATCAGCGTATATCTATTAAGAAAATCTCTTTGATTAGGAATTCTATGCGAGTATAGAATCTTTCTAACACACATGTAATTAATTCAACAAACTCAACAGGTTTCTTATTACCAAACGTCTCAAAGCAGACAGCACGATAAGAGTAAACCAGTGAGTTACTATCTCACCGATTGAATAGAAAAATCGAGTTGAAAAATAATCGACGTATCACTTGCTAAAGTGGTTTTGTGACACATCTAAAGTGTTAATCATTTCAAAAATTCATCATCAACCGTTAATCCATATACTAGAACAAGTTTGATTCTTGTAGAATCGCACCATCGTTTCTTTCTAGTTGTCACAAGTTTGATTCATATAGAAAAGCCGCACGAAGTCACCTATCCATGAGCTTGTTTGATGTTTGCTCAAATCAGGATTTTCAATCTCACAATGAGATACTTAAGTATCACTTGTATGTTCTGGCAAAATCACAAGATAATGTGGGTAGACTCTTAATATATATCTTGTTATTCACATGTGTGACTTAGGCAAGCATAAATTTTGACACTAGGTGGAAACCTGATTGTAGGACTCATAGATCGTTTGCCCATACGCTAAGGCATAAAATAACATTGAATGACATTAAGCACAAGCTGAATAACTAATAAGAACAGCAATGTTATCACACAGGTTTTCTTTATTCTACTAATAAAAAACTATAAACTAACTAATCACGAACTACGAATAAGCTAACTATTAGACACCTCATTCTAGAGATCTAACTATGATGATGCTTTCGATACCGAGACGCCCTACCCTCTTTATATACTAAGAGATACTAGGGTTTACAAGAAACCTATTACATAGAAAGCTAACTTAAATTTCATATTAATCCATTGTGGTGTTTTCATCTTTCTATTAATTTTGCATATTTAGTTTTGTAAACATCAAATCCTCAGAGCCCAGCAATCTGCCCCTATTCGATATTACAAAACAATCTTCATCGTATGAAACAATGCTTCATAGCTTTCCCCTTGACTTAAGGATCTTCTTTGAACATGCCACCACACATAATACGGCCAACCATATCTCTTGTAGTCGCACATATTAAGCTTGAGCAAAAAACCATATCTCTTGTAGTCTTCTTCCCCTTTTTGTAATCATCTAATAGGGGTCTTCTTGTAGATATGAAACTTGTAAACACTTCCCCTTAAGTAGTGCATGTAGATGGTTAAACATTTAATCAATAAGTCTCCCCTGAAACCAATATGTTTACCATCTCTTGAATCTTGAACTTTGTAGGCTCTATGTAGTGATCACTAATGAAGAAAACTGAGTATAACGAATTTGATGAAGAAGTAGAATCTCCCAAACTTGTGTCTTATGTCTTGCACTATCCACATGACGTCGAACATATAAATAAATCTGTGAAATATAAGTAGACCGAAACCTCTTAACAATTATCCTCATCTTCTATGAGACACATACTAAGTGATAGCAAATGTGAGCATTGAGCACCATAAGAAAAATCACACACCTTTGCTAGACTTGTCAAGTCTTCGTCAACACCATTTAAGCATGAACAAGTTATCTTTAAACGTTGTAAGCTGTTTAAGATATATTAAGAACATGCATCTGTGAAACTCAACTACAACATCAAATAAGTGATAATCAATCATCTTCGTAATCACATCTTTAATAAATTTCCAAAAACGAGCCATAAAATCAATAATAATAAACTATTGTCAGAAACAATTCTATCTAATATCCAAACGCATCTGTTGTCCAACATCGGACAAAGCTAGCAGTAGAAAGTACTCAGGCAGTACTAAAAATCAATAGAAGCCTAGCAGTATAAACCAAAACTGCCTTTTGACTCTAGCAGTAGAAACATCCAAACCAAACACCTAGCAGTACCAAAAAAAATACACAACAATATTAAGTTTATCCTTGGCAGCAGTAAATAACCTGCCACAGTATTAAATGGGTAAAGCTGGCAGTATTAAAATACTTCACGTCTCATGAAGCCTAGCAGTAGTAAGAAGCTTACTACTGTTCTTCAAATTTTCAGCCAACACAATGATAAGCCCAAAGTCTTGTAACCAGCCCATACTAATACACGTTCCAAAATAAATGCCCATAAAATCAGGAAAAAATTATGGTAACCAAAAAATCAATCCCTAAAGACTAGGATTCCATAATATATCAAATTCTATTATATATGCCAAGTACTTAACTGCCCATAAAATCAGCATCCATATATCCCACGCATCATTAATCATCACGTGTAGATATGCTCCTTTTCTCCTTAAAACACGAGCAGCATAAATATATAATGAGCAGTAGTAATGTAAGAACCGGCAGTAGTAAATCCAAATATGTGAAACTTGGCCTGTCAATATCTCATAAGCCTAATAGGGTGATAACAACCAGTTTCATTCAACCTGCGTATTCCTGCTGTAAATCACGTACATCCCATAAACATCATCACGACATCAGAAACCCTGATTTATCACCATCAAACCTGCTGTACCTGCTGTTAAATATAATACATAGTCACCAAACAACCTGATCATCTCCTCCTTATTCTTCCATCTCACATAAATAACTGCTAACCACAGTAGTATTAACACAAATACCACGTACAAATTAACATATACATGGATCCATCACAACCTTTAACCTCATTGAGATATAGCCAAAAACCACAAATTCACAGCAGCTTCAATCTTTGTAATCACGTGTAATAGCTGAACAAATCATTCCCTTCTTGACAACACGTAACATATAACAGCAATAGTAAAATTTACCTTGGCAGTACAAACATAAATAGTTTGGCAGTATTAACATATGAAGTGGCAGTACTAACCATGTAATTGGCAGTACTAACTTCCAGTTTTTGCTTCTACACCTCTTATATAAAAATAACATGATCCCTGTGAAGATTCCTGCTGCATATAATCTTCCATAAGAAACCTTAAACCATGCGTTTTCTTTTCATCATCGATACCAGCAGACCTTCATTCGATATCATATCAGAACAACAACATGAACCAGAAAACATACCATGGAACCTGCTATTTCGAACAAGAATGAATCATAAATATCATCATGACCACGTCACAGATCAGATCACCAATTCAGAAGCCTTCTTGTGTTTTTGCTGCTGCTGCCTTGAAACGAATTAGGGTTTACATAAAAACCCTAATTGCCAAACACGCCTTTTTATTAAAAATCAGAAAAATTATACATGAAAACCTTGTATAAACCCTAGATATCAAGAGCAACCCGCTCTGATACCAATTGTGGAAACCTGATTGTAGGCTTCATAGATCGTTTTGCCCATCTAGGATATAATAACATTGAATGATATAAAGCACAACGGAATAACAAATAAGAACATCAATGTTATCACAAGGTTTTCTTTATTCATACTAATCATAAACTATAAACTAACTAATAAGTTAAGTACTAATAAGCTAACCATTAGACTCTCATTAGAGAGATCTAAACTAGATGATCTTTCTACCAGACGCCCTATCATCTTTTATAACTTAGAGAGGCTAGGGTTATACAAGAAGAACCCACTTACATAGAAAGCTAACTTAATATTTCACATTAAGTCCTTGTTGTTTCATCTTTCTTCAATTTTGCATATTTAGTTTTGTAATCATCAAATCTTAGATCCCAAAAACGTGTCCTAATGAGATTTATAGATGATCTCTTTTGGCTCTAGACTTAATAGTGTACTTTCGTTTTAGTGATCGGAGGCTGGAGCAGACTGCCACCTTTTTAATATTAACTAACTCGGAGTGACAAAGTTGATAGAAATGCGTGTAATCTCCATGAGAAATGAAACAAGAGTCTATAGAGAGACCTTGAGTGGCTAGGGAGGGTTGTGTATAGCGTCACTGGGTCTATGACTGTCTTCAATGTCAGACAACAACTTAGTGTTTCTAACAGTTTATGTATTGACCCGGTTTCTGCCTAAGTGTATAGAGGGATTCTTTATTTTCACCCTTTATCCTTACATTTCTTTTTTATTCTTCAACCCCTTCAATGCTTACCGAGACTTCATAACTAACACCTTGTTGGGTTTATTCCAGTGCTAGCTCCATCTTAGTCGGCATTATTCCCGATTCTCACTTTTTCTCCTTTTGTATCATACCTAAGGACTTCTACACTATCTAGTGGATATCCCTAGGTAGATCCCTCTGGCTTTGGCTATATCATAGGATTTGAATACCTATGCCTAACTACCTTATAACTCTATAAATTTAAGTAAATGTCGTCTTTTAGTATTTCCATCACAAAATCCTCCAAAATTTGGGAAAAGTTCAATCAAAGTGTTTGATATAAATTATGCAAAAGATCATACAATTTGAGAGTTTTTCATCAATCACGAAAAGCTTCCCCTTAACATTGCACTGTATCGAGTACATGTTAAGTTTTAGAGTGCATTGAGTCCATATTATATGATCACATTTCAATACAAGTTAATTAAGTTAAATCACCATGTTCTCCCCTTACCAAAATGTTAATCCCTTGATATTTTGGATTATTAATGATTAACTTTTGGGGACAAAATCTTAAATAATAACTATCAGAACATTTAATGCTCCCCCTTAATATTATGAGGTATATAAATAGTTTCCGAGTACAATAATTTGAAAGTTTTGATTTTACAAAGAAAATTCCATGAAATTTTGTACTCGAGCACTCCTTATTATCACCATAAGTCTACACTACATATATACAAATTCACAAGTTTATATTATTTACGAGGTTTGACCTGAATGATGAGAACATCATATGATAGAATCATATGGTTCTTTTGTAGCAGCCGTAGGTCTCCTTCATACAATCTCCCACCAACGAACTTTTCTAAGCTCCTCATTAACCTTCTTTCTTTAAGAAGTTGTCAATTTAATTTTTCTCTGTCTAAGCACTCTTCGGCATTGCATCAACTTTCTTTCTAAGTTACGAAAGTCATTGCTTCAAACTTCGAGTATGAAATAGATTCAGATACATATGTAACTTGAGCTTGTGTGGTTAGTGATGTCCGTGTTGATGTTGTCTTAGCTTCCCCCTCAACCAGCAAACCTTTCTTGAGTAGATTTAGAACTTTCTTGGAAGCCGCATCAAGCAGTCTTGATGTATAAAGCCCAGATATTCAAAGTACATACTTAACCCTTTCAGGAATTTGATACCGCAACACCAAAGTCAATTAAGTCCCGGATGAGCGCATTTTTCTCTTCAGGATAGTTATGATATAAATTGAAACACCAAAGTCAACTAAGTCCCGGATGTCACAATTATTCCTTTTAAGTAGTCGAAATGATAACACCTAAGTTAACTAAGTCCCAAATGTACTCATTTCTTTCTGTGGAATACTGATTAACTTAAGGAATCATCATACTTATCAAACCTATGTGTACCTCTTTTATCAAATATTTCTACTCTTTTTAAGAATAAGCTTAGTGATTAACCATTTGAGGAGCATTTATTGAATCAAAAAGAATTCTTCTTACGTTTTAAATAATTATTCTCCTAACACTCCCCCCTGGGAACTCAAATGATGTATACTAAATGATGATGATATGTCTCTTTCCCATGAGGTTGAAATAGTGCACTCAAAAGAAACAAAGAAGGCCTAAAATCAAAAGAAGCTAACCATGAAGACAAGCTTAAAAGAAGGCCAATGGGACTCTAGCATGTTTACATTCTACTCCTTCCCCCCCTTGCTGGGTTTGACAAAAAAATAACCCGAAATCAGCAAAACCTTATACGCACACATAATCGAGATCATGTTTGAAGAATTAATAAGCTTAAATCTATTTCGTGAGAATCAACTTCAAGACTTTTAAAACTAGTTGATTATTTCCAAACAATCCTAAGTCTTTTACAACTATAAGGTGTTGGCAATATTGATCGAATGTCGTTTAAAGCCTATACTCACTAGGTCTCATATTTCAAATAAGTCCCAAAAGTTTAAAACAAATGACATCTAAAGCTTGTGTAGTTAAAATCCATTAACTCCCCTTAAATTATGATCTGTCATTATGAAAAACTTTATCCGTTTATTTCGTGACTTGATTTGAATGACCGTTTTAAAAAATTATTTGATGAAAATTGCTCCCCCTCAAATAATGACCCGTTTTCTATTTAAAGAGTTGTAGTCATTGTTTGAGTGGTCGAATTGTCTTTGAAAAATCTTTTTATAATTACTAAAAACACTGATTCATTGTGAAGATAACTTTTTACCAATAAAAATATGACTTCTCTTATTTTGACAAATAAATGCACTGACACGTACACTTATGGTATATAGGAAGCACGGGTTATGCTGTAAAGTAAACACAAGCCTTTGCATGGTCATAAACTAGACCATGCCCGAGAATGAATTCCCATTATGAGGTCAAGTTTTCTTTTTAAAATACTTGTCTTTAAGATGATGACCGGGTTGCTATCTGAAATAATAGCAAGCCATATTTGGCATGTTTTGAAAACATTTGAAACTTCTGCTCGAACTTCATTTACAGCCTCGTGTCATTATTGAATCTCTTTTTCCTAATTAAGTTAAGAATCAACTTCTAAAGAGATGCAATGTTTATCAAGAGTGGTAAAACTTTTGAACAATTTATCGTAAATCTCTTTTTCAACGAAATCCTTTTTGTTGAGAAGCTCAGTCTTAAGTTTAAGACACTTTACACATTCATGAACATTTAAAGAAGCATTATCCACATAAGAATGCACACTCATGTTCACAATACCTTTGCTAATGACTTGTTCCAAGAGTCGTTTGTTTTCATTCAAAACTTGATTCATTTTAAATTCAAATGTTTTGGACTCTAAACGATGTTGTTCCACATCCTGTTCCATTTGATGGAAGACATTTTGGACTGCAAAAAGTTCATCAATCAAATATTGATCGAATGTATTAAATAAGTCCTTCAGAGCTTTTACAAATGGAATTATTTCATCCCTAAAACAAGCTTTTGTATGTTCGAACCCTCACGAGCCTTTAGTGATAGGTGTGGCTATGGTTCTTTCTTTAACAACCACATCAAAACCAGCAAGATGGTGTTTAAGTTTCTTTAAACTCGTATTAACCATGCTAACTTTAGGAAGTTCTTTTGGAACCTCAACTTTGGTGGGTCTACTAGAAAGAGTGGGTTCTAGAGAATTTACAAAATTCTGAGACCAAAAGGCTTGTTCAGTAGATAATTCAGTTTATGGAACAAATCGTGTTTTCTTGAGAAAGTTGATTAAGAACAGCATAATCGACTGGTGTAGTATTAACTTTCTTTTTTAACATCATAGGATCTTGTTGTTTTAAAAGAATTTTTGAACGACTCTCTTCAGCAAGCATTAGGGTCTCTTCAGAGTCAAGAATCACAATGGAATTAGTTTTCTCAATGACATTACCATCATAAAGCTTTGGTTCCAACTGCTAAGCTTTCTTTATATAGAAAGGATTTTGAAAACCTAGAGCTTGTTTAGTGGTATGATCATAGAAAAAATGAGGTTTTCATAACATGTGATAGTTTGTGCGGATTGATCCTCATTTAAAAAACAATATTATATAGCTGTCTGATCCTCTTTTCTAACAGTAACTCTCTCTATCGCTCTTCTAAGATTTTCTTTCTTAATATCATTCTTTCGTAGAGCTAAACTATTTGCATTAAAGATTCCTTTTTCTTTGTGTAAATTTTTAGAAAGAGTTTGTTTAGCGATCCAATCTCTACAGACTGTGCACTTGTATCTGAAGCGTTATCATTACTCCTTAAATCAACATTTTGTCCTTTTTTCAAAACTTTAACTTGTTTCTTATATCTTTCAAGCTCAGTAGTTAAAGTATCATTAACACTTTTATTATCCAAATTTATCTTGGTACAATTAGCAACTTAGGTTTTCAGTTGTTTAATCACAGATTAATATCAGTGCTCTTGTTGTGTAGGAAGAATTGAATCTTGAATAGTGCCTGTTGTGATTCAGATCACATTTGAGATAAGGAATTATATTGCTATCACTAGTTATTTTAGTCTCTGAATGGTTCACAACATTTGACTGTTCAGAAGGCGGCATCACCTGCACAGCTTGATTAATCATATTTTTATTCACATTATCATGATTGTGTACCTTAGCAAGAGCATCAAAACCATAATGAGATAAATTCGCCATGAGAGCAACTTTGGCAGTGTTGAGTTCATCACAATCAGAGTCATATGCATCCAACTTATCGGCTTGATAAGCATCATTGTGAGTAATGACAATCTGTGTAACTTAAGCTTCTGCAACTCCTGGATCTGCCAAAAATGCTAGTTCCTCCTCATGAAGAATTTGACCACTTGCTTGAGCTTGTACCAACAACGCTTTGTCCTTCAACCAAGAATCATCCCGTTTCCTCTTAGGTTTAGTGCACTGTTTGGACATATGGCCTTCCCCTTTGCAGTTGTAGCAAATAACAGTCCTTTGTTTCCCAAAATTGCTTCTACTTGCTCCTGGAGTATAGGTTCTACTTGTACCCGAAGCAAAAGAAATATGTCTCCACTGAACTAGTTGTAAAGTAATTCTACCATCATTAATTATAGCTTGTTGCCTAGGGTTTGATGAATTCCTAAGCTAATTGTTGGTAGTAGGGTTGTGGAAGTGACTACAGCAGTCTCAAGAAAGAAAATAATGTGATTGAT
Organism: Tanacetum coccineum; assembly: GCA_026074375.1. Lineage (NCBI taxonomy): Eukaryota > Viridiplantae > Streptophyta > Magnoliopsida > Asterales > Asteraceae > Tanacetum > Tanacetum coccineum. The sequence continues at coordinate 28,277 of BQNB010004216.1, forward strand.
GGCATCAATGAGATCATCACCTTTCTGGAACACTGGAACAATTAGACCTGAGTCTGGTTGGGAAAATTTAGATTGTTGGTTAACCTATGGGGACATATTCCATTGAGGATGGATGATGATGGAGAATAAAACATTGTGGTGAACTGTTGATGTAATTCATTGGGATGGATGAGTGATTGAAAGGGTGTGATAATTGAACTTTGAGTATTGTTGAGATGGTAGGTTAGTGAACCATACTATGGAGACTTGAGTATGGTGATGAAACTTGTTGTTGAAATTAAGTGTTTTGTATGGGTTTTGATCGAGTTTTGATAAGGGGAATGTGTCATTGATGGGTGCAACCAAAAGCAAGCGGATCTGTGTTTAGTTCATGCATTAAACGTACTCATTTTAAGAATATTCGTTGTTGTCAAAAGTAAGCTGAAGCTGATCAACACTAGTTGTGTGCAATCCTGAACCAGTTTGACATCTGTCAAATTTGCTCCACTTAAGGAAGGAAGAGTGTTAAAATACTTGGTGTTCACTTGCAATTTGTTCCAGTTCAGATTGTAGTTGTTCATGTCATTGAGTCAGCAGTGAAAAAATCTCAAGTAGAAATCACGTAGTGTTTCCCCTTTCTTATAAGCAAACTTATCGAATTCATCATAAAGCTTACACTCTATTTCTTGTTTTGTCAATGAAGTTCCTTGCATGAGAACTTGAATTCTTTCCCAAAGTTCCCTGGCGACTTTATGATTGCTAACCAATGCAAAGACCTCAGGTGGTATTCCTTGGAGAATGATATTTGTAGCCTTGATATCACAATCAGCTTGAATTGCTTTCGTAGCAGATAGCTCAGAATATTTCTTTGGTCTAGTCACTCCATTTTCCTTAATCGTAGGCCAGATAAGTAGACCATTTTCAACGGATTTAAGAACCATTCTTCCATGTTGTCTATTCATCATATATAGCTCCATTCTGCTTTTCCAAGAATCATACATATCCTTTTCTAACATAGGCGGACGATTGTCAGCACCTGAAAGAATCGCTTTGTCAGCAAGAGTCGTCATTGAGAAAGGTTGTATGTCAAAAGATTACTGTTTGATCGAGCGGTGATAGAAAGTAATTGTGTTTGAGGGTGTTGTCTTTTGTGTGTTTTAAGTCTTGAAACTACACGGGATTTTACAATTCTTGACAAAACCGGGAAAACAAGTGAGTGTTTCACGGGATTTTACAAGTCAAAAAAATAAACCGTATAATTTTGATTAAGTAATTTGAGTTTTAATTTTAGTTTCAAATTTGGTTGATAAAGCAAATTGCGAATTAGGGTGATTAAGCAAAACTACCAATTTGAGTACTTAAGCAAAAACTGCAATTTGGGTTACTTAAGCAAAACTGCCAAAAAAATTGGGTACTTTAGCAAAAACTGTCAATTCGGGTACCTAAGCAATAATGCAATTCGAGTACTTCCAATTCGGGTTCAACTGAAACTGCTAATTCGGGTGCTACTTAGAAACTGCAAATTCGGGTGATACTGAGCAACTCCGAATTCGGTTACTTCTGAAGAATTGCTAATTCGGATAGAACTAGAAAGCTGCTAATTCGGGTACCACTGAAGTTGCGAATTCGTGTACCACACAAAATTGCTAATTCGGATATCACACGGACGAAGCACAAAATCTTTAAAACACAAAAAGGACACTTTTTTAGTTGTTTTTTCCCAAAATTTCTTGTTACAACTAGTTTCTTAAACATATATGTACCTTAAAATGACACTTTTTGGTTTTTAAACCGAAAATTTCAAATCAAGAATTTGTTACTTTATAAGGTTTTTTCGAAAGCAAAAGATGAACAAAAATGAGTTTTTCTTTGATCCAAAGCAAATACACCTATATCCAAAGATACTAGATCAACTTTACCTAAGTAAGTGGTCTTTTAGTGTAGGAATGAGCTTCAAAAACAAAAGAAAAAGAAGAAAAAATGCGTACGGAATAACAAACCAAAATAAACAAACACAAAAAACTAAGCAAATCACTCCATGGCTCTTGATACATTGTAGATACACAGTATGTCTTTAATATTACAAGTAAGAACTAGAAGAGAGAAAGTGTGGGAGGAGGATGTATTTTAGAGTGACCCCACCCCCGCAAAGTGATGGAAAGAAAATGCATTAAAGTGAAAATGAGAATACAACTAACCAACCACCTCTCCAAGGCATGGAGAGGTGTATTTATACTACATATTGGCCGACCATGGTAAGCTTAGTGGGCTTTCCATGGGCCTTTTGGCCCTATTAGATTATAAACCTTACATTGACTAACCATAAGCTTTGACTAGCTAATATTGGAAGTAACCGATACTTTTGTGTTTCTAACAAACTAAAATGTCGGCTTCTTAAAAGAACTCACGACCAGCAGAGCTACCTAAAGAAGTATGATAATGGAAAGAGGCTAATTCCTCATCACAAGAACGTAACTCCATTTCTTCACCAGAGGGAGGAGAAAAAAAGTAAAAGGAATGACGTAATGACTGGCGACGACATTGAAAAACCTACCAAGATAGAAATGGAAATGCCAGTAAAGGAAACCGAGAAGGAGGATGAAGCTAAAAGCAGCTAAAAGAAAGCTGGAAAAGAAGTAGCAACGAGGCCCTAGCTCTCAACACGTTGAATATTACCTGAAACATTAGGATAATGAGAGATAATAGAGGGGAATTGTGGATAATCATAGTTCAATGACTCTTTATCAAGAGCATAAGTCAGAAAGCTAAAGGGAAGACATACAATTTATCACCTAGGGGGCCCGTTTATGAAGCAATTCTTAGAAAAAAGATAACAAGGAAAGAGGACATAGGAGGAAACTTTGAAATACCTTGTAACATAGGAGGCCTGAAACACATGAAGGCTAGTTTATCCAGGTTCGACGTAAATATTCTTGCCCTCTCCACCTATATGAACTAACCAAACGAGAGCTGGCCTGAGACAGACACTAGACTCTCACTAAGCTAGCCACTCGTATATCTACCCTTTAGGAATAGCTGAGGACATATTAGTTGAGGTTGTTGAGCATGTGTACCCCGTGGACTTTGTGATTTTAGACATAAAGGAAGACGAAAAGAGGCCTTTCATCTTATGAACACCATTCCTAACAATGGCTAAGACCGTAATTAAGTTTGACAGGGCACATAAACTCTACGTCTGTCGAAAGGAGTAGATAAGTTTCCATAGGATACCTGAGTCCTTTGTAAATCGAAGAGTGGAGTTAAGAACGAATAGAGCTATACCCCACTATGAATGTAAATTGGCTAGTCCTGGAATAGGAAGGAAAGGATAAGGAAGAGCAAAATTTTCAAAGGGGCAAGCATCGAACTCTTGTTACTTAGTAGAAGATGAATGGATGTTGAAGAGAGAAGGTCAACGTCAAGGCGTGTGACTTTGGTCTTGCTACAGACCGTAAATAAACAAAAGCACTTTTTGGGAGGCAACCCAATATTTATTTTCCCGCATATTAGGAGTGTCTTGTGTTTTAATTCTTTATTATGTTTGAATTATTTGATCATGCTTTGTTTGTTTATAACTTCGTCTTATTTACAATCAAAGGTATTTTGCAACAAAATAAGTGTAGGGGAAATATCCGGTTTTTAGAACCAATTCAAACATCTAAAATAAATTTTTTAGATTAATTCGCGTCAGTTTTAAGTCATGTGATTGAATTGTTAATTCTTAGGTTGTTATGCAGCACTTTGTATAGGAAAATAACTTATAAGAATGAGTGCACGAAATTTTTCATCAAAAACAAAAAATTAGTTTTCACAGAGTGTGGAGACGGCATCACGATTTACACGTGACGCCGTCACTGCGACACTTGTGACGGGGTCAGGATATTCCTGACAGCATCAAATGCCCAGTTACAAGAAAACTCAAAAATTTTAAGTATTTTTTAAAATATAACTTGTACAACACACTTAAAAAAGTTTAAATTCTTTTATAAACCTGCTTTGAATAGTAAATACGGGGGTATTTATACTAGTCGAAACACTGTAGAGATGTACGGTTTCTGGCATGTAGATGACGACCATTTCGTCATGTCTCTATCGCCTGTGTCTTAGATGGTGACATCTCTTTAGTTGACGTCATAGTTTATCGTGTAGTTACTATCTTTCTGTGTTTATGGTGACGTTATCTCTTTGATGACGTTGCCCTGTAGGTCTTTGAAATGAAGTCAGCGCTTTGTTGTTTACTAGGCTGACGTCTTGTACCCGTTAGGAACTTTATGACCCGTTCGGGTTCTTGTGGCCCTTTCGGACTTGAATGACTTGCTTGGTCTGGAATGATTCGATTGGGCTTGAGTGGTTCGCTTGGGCTTGAGTGGTTCGCTTGGGCTTTGTGTGGCCCATTCGGGCTATTAGCCTGTCCGGCATATACGCGGACATGTATAAGTTATTTTGTAAAATATATTTGTATAAATTAGACATTTTTAATGGTGATAACAATTGAAGTTGAGTATAATGGTAATGTACTACAACCAAAACCCTAATCAACATGCATGCTTATGTGTTGACTTTCACACTTTAATAAATGAGATAATTTCATATATACTCAACTTGAACATCATAATGTACAATATATCTAAAATACAAGTTTTAAATGCGTGAAGTACAATGTACTTAAAGCATGTTTTGAGAAAATATGAAATTATAATGTTTTAGTTGAAGAAATATGGAATTGCCCCCAATAAATCTACCTCTCTTTTAACACGTACTATAGTGTACAAACTTGGTTTCCATGTACTCGCACTATCTATTTAAAACACATGCATTATTATGATTGATTTAAGCAAAGGCGGGCCTAGGAGGTTTTCGGAAGTTCACGGAAACTTGATAGATGTTTGTCACGTAGCATAAATTTTTGTAAAAATTTCTCATTTTTTCAAAGTGAATTGCCCTAAAATTTTGTTTAACGTAAATATTACTTAATTCACTATGAAACAAAAAAATGTTTATTTGCCATCAATATCCTTTATACTCGTAAAAAAGTTTTGTGTACCTAATAACTTAATGTTCTGATACTTTTAAGATTATTATCTTAATTTGGGAAGTTAGTTATTCCGCTAGTTTAAGTTGACACTATGTCGCCATTTGGTGTAACTTTATAGTTAAAGACTGATATATTTTAGTCAAAGTAACGTTAGTAAATACTAAATACTACACATCATTTATGAAAGGAAAAATAAAATGGCAGATAAACTATTAGTCTATTACAGAGACCGTGTGTAATAGTTGGTCGTGACCGTGTAACTAAATTTTTTAGTGAACAATTTATTTTGATTACATGTACTTTGTGATAATGACTTTATGTAGGGGTGTGCACGGTTCGGTTTGGGCCGGTTTTTGACTAAAACCGAAATCGAACCAAAATATTCGGTTTTTATAAAATCAAAAACCAAAATCGTTGGATTTTTGGCGGTTCGGTTTTTTTGATTTATTATCATTTTTGAAAATTTCGTTAACTATGTTTTTTTTCTAAAGCTAAAGGCCGTTATTATGTCAAAATAGTGACAATAAGCTTGCCTATTGTTTTTTGAATCAATTCGCTAGACATATAGGTAATAAGTAATGACTATATATAATCTGATGTAAACTTCAAATAATCTCATGTAATAACTATATCTAATCTGATGTAAACTTCAAATAATCTCATGTAAGAAAATATAAAATAGACCATGTAAAAAGACAAACAAATACTATAGGTAATTGTAACATTCTATTATTTATTGGACTCTTTCATTTTTATATTATCTAATCTGTCGTTGATACCAATACCTCAATCATGTGTCGTTGTGGTAGGTGTTAATTATGTATCAAGTTTGACTATATATTTTATGCTGACTGATAACCTAAAAACATACACTTTAACTGGGCATTGTAACCCGAGCATAAATGAGGCTTTAGGCTTCGTTGTTAAGATAAGGGTGTCATCACTATAGAGCATAGTATTAATATCCTATTCTATGAGTATATTAGTTATCTATGGACAGTAAAAAACCTAAAACTAATTGCAGAAGGTGAGGGGTTTCATCCTGAGAGACTGGCACGGTTTTGTCGTATTCTAACCTAAAAAGATTTTGATGATAAAGTAAATGTCAAAAAACACACACAAGAAGTAATAAACAAACGATAAGGAACGGATAAAAACAATGTAAGGAAAAACATATCAACCAGTGAATAATCCGATAAAACGCAGGTTTTTTTTATTAGTACAATGATTGACTTATCATCGAAAGGTATAACATATCCTAGACTTAGGCGTACTTATTCTTTCTAAAAGATACCCTAGACAAACGCCAATTCGTCACAATTAGACGCATCCGCATAAAAAGGTAAGCATTTTTTGATTATAATCTATTTATGAGATTAATAAATGGTTCTATATACAAACCCTCAAGTGCTCATACGGAACCTATTGCCTTACTTACTGGTGCTTAAGCGACTCTTATATACTAGTAGTACTCACCTGTCGGCGAGTCCTTACCAATGGAATAAAAACGTACTCAATGATTCCAAGGTTCGCTTCTCACCTTATGAATCGAACAAAGCTCACTAAACTAAAGGCAAGATATGTTAATATTCAACGGATCCTATGATTCAAAGATATAATAAATTGGCAATATGGAGATCTATCTCGGACTCTTAGTCTACTCCGAAACACCAACACGAAGTTGGCAAGCGCATTAAAAATATGTAGGAACTGAACTAAATCCCAGTTTAATATATGCTCGCATACATACTTAAGCACGTAAACGAATATAATTTGATAAACATAAACAACAATCAATGATAAATTAAGCATTCAAGATAAACAAACCAAACATTAGATCTTCATAAACATGGCTGATACCTAAAGATATCAAGTGATAGTCATTGTAAAAATACACACGGTATGATATATGAACGATTAAAATAAAGAAACCTTAATCGAACACGTATTTGGTTGCGCGGAGATTACAAGAGTTTTCCTATGATCTTGAGGCTCTTTTCTGACCTTCTAGGCCACTTTATTCGTCACTTGGTCGACTTAGAGGTTTAGGGATTCACTTGCATGATTAAAATTAAGTTTAGGATCGTCTGTATATATAAGGTCTAGTAGTCGGTTCAATACGACATATTGGGAAGCTCAATATGGCGTATTGGATGACTTGGCGTGGGCTCCAAGAATAACATATTCCATAATTTTCTTGAGCTGATATGGATATGGTGTATCGAACATCCTGGATACGGCGTATCAGACCTATTGGGTACGGCGTATTGGGCTACTCTGGTATGGCGTATCGAGCTTCTTGGGTAAGGAGTATTGGCTGAAAGTGTGCTTTTCTTGAAATTTGACCAATGTATAATATACGACGTATATACTGATGTGGATACGGCGTATTCTTTAAAGTCAGGCAATGGTCTTTTGATTCGTCAAAGTCTTGGATACGTCGTATAGGTCTAGAATAATATGACGTATTTGCTGTTAGATTAATATACTTTCGCGAACTCTTCGTTTATGCTCCAAAATGCGTGCCTTTTAGCATAACTTCGCCAAGTACTCCATAATTACCGCAATTCTCAAATATAAACGATTAAGTAACAATTATTTGCAATAATTATACAAAATGGGTAATATACACGGGATAAATGATGCTATAAAATAGACGTTATTTGATGTCATCAATGATCTTTACAACAACCTGAAGATCTATGAACCAGAGGTCAAAGGGACATCAAGCTCAAGCACAAACAGACAAAACGTAGCCTTTGTGTCCTCAAACAGCACCAACAGTACAAATGGAGCAGCTAATACTACTCATGGTGCTACAACTGCTAGCACTCAAGCTAGTGCTGTTAACTCAACAACAATTGACAACTTGAGTGATGCTGTCATCTGTGCTTTCTTTGCAAGTCAACCAAACAGTCTACAACTTGACAATGACAGCTTGCAACAAATTCATCCTAATGATTTAGAAGAGATGGATTTAAGGTGGCAAATGGCTATGCTAACAATAAGGGCAAGGAGATTCTTAAAGAACACTGGAAGGAAATATTCTATGAATGGTATTAAAACCATTGGGTTTGATAAGTCTAAGGTGGAGTGTTACAACTGCCACAAAAAGTTACACTTTGCAAGGGAGTGCAGGGCTCCAAAGAACCAAGAAAATAGGAATAAGGAGAACACAAGAAGTGTGCCAGTAGAGACAACTACTTTCAATGCTTTGATCTAATGTGATGGTCTTGGTGATTATGATTGGAGTGATCAAGCAGAATAAGGTCTAACTAACTTTGTACTTATGGCTTACTCTTCTACAAGCTCTAACTCTGAGGAATCTATTGATTCAAACTGTTCATCATCTTGTTAGGAAAATGTTAAAATTCTTAAAGAACAAAATGAACAACTATTAAAAGATTTAAGAACATCTAAGATTTTTTAAAAAAATTTTTGCCCCCCCCTTTTAAAAAAATAAAAAAATTAACCTTATAAAACATGTTTATAGTCTGTAGAAGCAAGACTTCTAGTTTATAAGAAAAATAAGTCTGTTTGTGAGGAAGATATCAAGGTCTTAAAATGTGAGATTCATTTAAGAGAAGTAGCCATTACAGAGCTTAGGAGGAAGTTGGAACTGGCTCAAAAACAAAAAGATGAAATTCAGCTAACAGTAATTTTTTTTTTGAGAATTCATCTAAAAATTTAAGCAAACTACTAGACTGTCAGATAGTTCGAATAGTTTTGCAAAAACAGGTTAGGGTATAAGTTGTTCCACTCCCTATTCAAGAAACTTAATGCCTCCAAAACCTGATTTTTATTCATTCTATGTTCTAGAAGAGTTTTGGTAATGAGCCATAGTTAGTGAGCTTATAAGTTTACATAAGTCTATGTAGTTAAGACTAGTGAAGCTAAGGCTAGTGCAGACAAGCCTAAAGCAATTTGGAAGAATAATGGTGCTCTAATTATTAAGGATTAGGTGTCTGATAGTGAGGAAGAAGAAGTGCCTCAAGCTAAGAAAGAGAAGAAAACAGTTAAGTCTAGTTTTGCTAAAATAGAGTTTGTTAAATCTAAAGAGCAACTAAAATCTCCTAGGAAAACTGTTAATCATGTTAATCAAATTAGAAAAAACACTCATACTCCTAGAGGCAATCAAAGAAACTAGAATAATATGATGTCTCAAAGACTAGGATGTAATTTTGAGATGTTTAACAAAGCTTTTTATGTATGTGGAAGTTTTGATCACCTGTAGTATAATTGTGATAACCATCAGAGACAGTTTAATAATAAAAAGATGGTAAAACCAGTGTGGAACTATACTCAAAGGGTGAATCACTAGAATTTTTCTAGAATGACTCACCCTAGTCCTAAAAGGAACAAGGTTCCAAAAGCAACATTAATGAGGTCAAGCCTAGTATCACTTACTACTGCTAGAACAGTAAATACTGCTCAACCCAGAACAATAGTGAATAGTGCAAGACGAATGACAAATGTTTTTAATAAAGCACATTCAACTGTTAGAATGCCCATTAACAACAAAACAACAACTAAAAACATTAATTTTAATAAGAGGGTTAATACTATTAGTGGTAAGAATGTTAATACTACTAGGCTAAAAGTAGTAGTTAATGCTGCTAGGCCAAAAGCAGTACTTAATGTTGTAAAGGGAAACCAAGTTAATGCTGTTAAGGCCTCAGCTTGTTGGGTTTGGAAACCAAAGACTAAAGTAATAGAACATGTTTCTAAACATAACAGTGCATCAACCATTCTAAAAAGGTTTGATTATATTGATGCACAAGGCAGATCCAAGTCAGTGATGGCTTGGGTCCCCAAAAGAGACTGATTTTCTTACCTTATGTGCAGGGCAATCCACATCAAGATTTGGAGGAGAAAGTAATGATTGACAGTGAATGCTCAAGGCATATGACAGGGAACATGTCCTATCTTAATGACTTTGAAGAAATTGATGGAGGATATATTGCCTTTGGAGGTAACCCCAAAGAAGGGAAAATCACAAGTAGAGGTATAATCAAAACTGGTAATTGAGATTTTAAGAATGTGTATTTTGTAAGAGAATTACAGTTTAACCTCTTTAGTATCTCACAAATGTGACAAAAAGAATAGTGTTCTCTTTAATGACACTGAATGTATTATTTTATCTCCAAACTTTAAGTTAGCTGATGAAAGTCATGTTTTACTTAAAGTTCATAGAAAGAACAATATGTATAGTGTTGATTTAAAGAATATGGTTCCTAAAGGAGGTCTAACTTGTCTCTATGCAAAAGCCACATCTGATGAATCTAAATTTTGGCATAGGAGACTTAGACACATAAATTTCAAAACTATGAATAAACTGGTTAAGGGAAATCTTGTAAGAGGTTTACCTTCAAAACTTTTTTAAAATGATCAAACCTGTGTTGCTTGTCAAAAAGGAAAGCAACATAAAGCTTCTTGTAAGTCCAAAACAGTAAGTTCAATCAGCCAACCTTTACATATGTTGCACATGGATTTGTTTTGTCCAACATTTGTAAAAAGCTTAATGAAAAAGATGTATTGCCTAGTTGTCACAGATGATTACAGTAGGTTTAGTTGCGTTTTCCTCCTAGCTACTAAGGATGAGACTAGTGGTATTCTTAAGTCCTTTATAACTGGAGTAGAAAATCTAATAGATCAAAGGGTTAAGGTAATTAGGTGTGATAATGGAACTGAGTTCAAGAATAAGGAGATGAATCAGTTTTGTGAGAGAAAAATGTATTAAGAGAGAATTTAGTGTAGCTAGTACTCCTTAACAAAGTGGAGTAGCTGAGAGGAAAAATAGAACACTAATTGAGGCTACTAGGATAATGCTAGCTGATTCTAAGCTACTGTTAGGATTAAAAGCTTCTTGATGCAGTTTGGAAGTAACTGCTGTTAAGGTTAGAGTTACTACTGCTAGTATATATTACTACTGCTAATAGAAGTTAAGACTGCTCAGAGACTTAGAAGAAATACTACTAAGTAGTTAATACTGCTAGTATACAAGTTACTATTGTTAGTGTAACTTAGTACTGCTAGTATATTTTAGTAATGTTTGAGTAAAGTTACAACTGTTAGCATAAAGTTAGTACTACAAGTGTAACTTAGTGCTGCTGATGAAGAATGAAAAAAATATTCTATGTAGTTACTATTGCTTGTACACAGTTAGTGCTCCTGGAATAAAAGTTAATGCTGTTGCTTATAGCTGCTGAAAGATTACAACTGCTAGAAGAGTTTCTACTGTCAGAAGGATAAAGATGAAGATTGTTTATCACAAGGATACTTACATGTATAAATATGGAGATAATTTGTGTAAAGTAAATGTATATCTTATTAAGTTAGAAGATTTGCAGTTATCTTTTAGAATTATAGAAGATTTGTAGTTATCTTGTAAAGGACTCCTTGGTGTATAAAAGGAGATCATAGGTTATGGTTATTGATATACATACATTCACATACATTCATATGTTTTTGATATATAGCTTCAAGGTTGTAAACCCGAGTACTACACAGAGTACTCATATTATTGGCAATAATAATATTGGGGCTTTTTAGTAATATCATTGTTCATACATTGTTCTTACAGTTTACTATTTCATTAATATTCTTCTAAGTATTAAAGAGTAGATTTCGCATACTCTTTAGTATTCACAAAGTTTCTACCATAGTTGTTTTGGATCTATCCAAAGTAACTTAACCTTTTACAACTAAAAAATCGATCTAAGTGGGACAACAAGTGGTTATCAAAGCTTTTGTTCTGAAACTTTGAATCTATGAAGAAATTACAAGAAAACACTTTACCACACAAGGAAAGATGGATCTAGAAAACTACATAAACGAATACTACTGCAAAGTTGCCCATTCTCAAACAGGGTGAATATGATATGTGGAGGCTAAGGATTGAGCTATACTTTCAAGTACAAGACTATGCTCTATGGGATGTCATAGAGAATAGAAACTCTTTCAAACTAGTAGCTCAAACAACAACAAATTTTGATGGTACCTCAACTTCACTAATACCAGGTCTTGTAACTACTAAAGAAAAGGCTCAAAAGAAGAATGATGTGAAGTCAAGAAGTATGTTACTGATGGCACTTCCTAATGAACATCTAATGACATTCAATCAGTACAAGGATGTTAAGACTTTGTTTGCTACTATACAAACAAGATTCGGTGGTAATGAAGCCATAAAGAAGACTTAGAAGACTCTTCTGAAGCAAATGTATGAGAACTTTAGTGTTCCAAGCACCAAGTCTCTATTTTTAACAGACTTTAGAAGATTGTAAGTCAGCTGGCTATCCTGGGTGAAAATATTTCACAAGAAGATCTCAATTTGAAATTTTTGAGAAGTCTGCCTTCTGAGTGGAATACTCATGTTGTGGTTTGGAGGAATAAACCTGATCTAGACACAATGAGCTTTGATGATCTCTACAACAATTTCAAGATTGTTAAACAAGAGGTTAAAGGATCTGCAAGCTCAAGCTCAAGCTTAAGTTATCAGAATATGGCTTTTGTGTCATCCCCTAGTAGTACTAATGAAGTTAATAATGCTTACGGAGTTAGTACTACTAACACTCAAGTTAGTACTACTAACACTCAAGTTAGCCCTGCTAGCACTCAAGTTAGCACTGCTAGTACTCAAGTTAGTATTGCTAACTTAAGTGATGACACTGTTTATGCATTTTTGGCTAGGCAACCAAATGGGTCTCAACTTGTATATGAGGACCTTGAACAAATCCATGAAGATGACATAGAAGAGATGGATTTGAAGTGGCAGTTAGCATTGCTGAGCATGAGGACAAGAAGGTTTTTCCAGAAAACTAGTAGAAAGATCACTATTAATGGAAGTGACACAACTGGATATGACAAATCTAAGGTGGAGTGTTTCAACTGCCACAAGATGGGACACTTGGCAAGGGAATGCAGAGGACCTAGGAAGCAAGATAACAGGAACAAAATCAAGACAACTCTAGAAGGATTGCAAATGTGGAAGAAACTTCTTCTAAAGCCATGGTGGCTATTGATGGAGCTGGTTTGACTGGAGCTATATGGCAGATGAAGAAGTCCCTACAATCATGGCTCTTATAGATTTTTCAAACTCTAAGGTACATAATGACAAAACTTGTTCAAAAACCCGTCTAAAAAGCTTTGAAACTCTTAAAACTCAACTTGATGATTTAAGAATAAAGTTTAACAAATCTTAGTTCAATTTAGCTACTTATAAAAGAGGGTTACCATCTGTAGAAGAGCAACTTGTCTTTTACAAAAAGAATGAGGTTATTTTGTGTGAGCAACTTGCTATTCTTAAAAAAGACATCTCATATAAAGACTCAGAAATTAGCATGCTTAAAAGTGAGTTAGAAAAGATTAAGCAAGAAAAAGAAAGCAATCAACTTAAAATTGAAAATTTTGATAATGCTTCTAAGAGTCTAGACAAATTAATAGGAAGTCAGATACCTGAAAAAAGTAGAAAGGGTGTAGGGTTTGTAAGCTATAATGTTGTTCCACCTCCCCCTATAGGGTTATTTTTACCCCCAAATCTTGATTTGTCCTACTCTGGTATAGAGGAGTTCCAACAGCCTGAGTTTAAAGGCTATGGACCTAAGTCTAGTAAAAGTGTTAGTGAAGATATTTCTAATGAGGTTAGGAAATCTCCTGATGGCCCATTGGATAAGGGAGTTGTGTACAGATGAGAATATAGAGTAAGAAAATTGTTTTTCCTACTGTTCCCAAAGAATAGATTTGATAGACCTAAACACATATAAACCAGTTAGAAAACCAGTTAAGTATCAAAAATGTAAGGTCACAAAACCCAAGGGAAATCAAATAAATTGAATAATCAGAAGTCAACAGCTATTAAGTGACTTTTGTAATTTACAAAAGCTTGTTTTGTCTGTGGAAGTTTTGACCATGTGCAGGCTCACTGCAATTACCATCAAAGGGAAAGGGTGCGGGGTGCTATCTAGGAATAATTATACAATGGTGAATTACAATTATTTTTCTAAAAAGTCTCACCCTAGTGCTCATAGGAACATGGTTCCAAGAGAAGTTCTAATGAAATCTGGCCTAAGATCACTTAATACTCCTAGGCCTGTTAATACTGCTCATCCCAAAACTATAGTTTATAGTGCTAGACCAATGTCACATTTTTCTAAATCAGCACAATCAACTGTAAAGAGGCCCTATCAAATAAGAATATCATTAACTAATAAATTTTTTAGCCAAAAGGTTAATACTGCTAAGGGTAAATTTTATACTGCTAGGCCAAATTCAGCAGTAGTTAATGCTGTAAGGGCAAATCAGGTTAATGTTGTTAAGGCCTCAGTATGTTGGGTTTGGAGACCTACCAAAATTAATAGTGCATCAATTACTTTGAAGAGACCTAATTATGTTAATGCACGAGGCAGATCCAAGTTAGTGATGGCTTGGGTCCCCAAAGGAAACTAATTTCCTTATTTTTATGTGCAAGGTCATCTACAAAAAGAAGATTAAGGCTATGTTGATAGTGGATGCTCAAAGCACATGACAAGGAACATTTCCTATCTCTCAGACTTTAAGGAATTTGATGGAGGATATGATATCCCACACCCTTTGGGAGGAGCCAAAGAAGGAAAAATTACTTAGTAAAATGGAACACTATAAAACTAGTAAGCTTGATTTTTAAGGATGAGTACTTTGTCAATGGAATTCAAGTTTAAACCTTTTTTAGTGTTTCACAGATGTGTAACAAAAAGAACAGTGTTCTTTTTACTGACACAAGATGTTTTGTTCTGTCTCCTGACTTTAAGTTAGCTGATGAAAGTAAGGTTTTACTTAAAGTTCCTAGAAAGAACAACATTTACAATGTTTATATTAAGAAGTATTGTTCCAAAAGAGAGTTTTCTTGTCTTGTAGCAAGGCCACACTTGATGAATCAATGCTAGGCATAGGAGGCTAGGTCTTGTAAATTCTTAAAACTATAATCAACTTTGTTAAGGAAATTCTATGGTAAGAGTATACCTAACAAAATGTTAAGAAAATTACCAAACTTGTAATATGCTTACCCTTCGGCCTAAGGGAAAGCAACACAAAGCCTCTTGTAAGTCCAAGATTTAGAATTCTATTACTTAACCTTTATATTCATGTTGCATATGGACTTGTTTGGTCCAACTTTTGTGAGCAACTTAATGAAAAGTAATTAATGTCTTAGTTGTCACTGATGATTATTAAGCAAATTTACTTGGTTTTTCTTTCATAGCATCTAAGCAAGAAACTATGGCATCCTAAGACTTTATAAATGATAAGAAAACCCTAGTTAATAAGAAAGTAAAGATAATCAGATGTGATAATGGATCAGAGTTTAAGAATAAAGTTATGAGTGAGTTTTGCGTATATAAAGGCATTAAGAGGGAATTTAGTATAGCTAGAACTCCTCAACAAAATGGTGTTGCTGAGAGGAGAAATAGAACACTAATTGAGGTTGCTAGAACCATGTTAGCTGACTCTAAGTTACCTACGACATTTTGGGCTAAAGCAGTTAATACTGCTTGCTATGTGCAGAATAGGGTATTAGTAGTTAAGCCTCATAACAAGACCCCTTATGAACTGTTTAGAGGTATAACATCTGCTCTAAGCTTCATGAGACCATTTGGGTGTCATGTTACCATTCTTAATACCTTAGATTATTTAGGAAAGTTTGATGGAATTTCAAATGAAGGAATTCCTTTGTTTAGATACTATATTAAATAGAAAGAGTCTTTAAGGTATACAATATTAGAACTAGGAAAGTAGAAGAAAACTTGCATATTAGGTTTTTGGAAGATAAGCCTATTATTGTAGGTGATGGACCAAAGTGGCTGTTTGATATTGATGTTCTGACAAAATCAATGAATTATGTGCTAGTTGTTGCAGGTACAAACTCTAATGATCTTGTAGGTACAGAAGAAAGTATTGGTGCATGTCATTCTAGCAAGGAGACAGGATATAGTCAAGACTACATATTGATGCCACTATGGAAAGATGGTTCTCTATTTGATTCTTCTTTAAAGAATGCTAGTAATAATGAACCATAACCTTCTAGAGATGTTGAGAAGAAGGATGATGAAGGTGTAAATAAATAAAGTGGAATTGATAATCAAGAGGGACCTAAAAATAGTAGTCTAAATATTAATACTGTTAGCCCAACAGTTACTACTGCTCCACTTGAAGCCACACATGTTGATTTCTTTAGTGATGAAACAGAAGTGGACACGAGCAACATTACTACCACATATCCAGTTCCTTCTACTCCAAATACAAGAATCCATAAAGATCATTCACTTGATCATGTGATTGGTGATGTACAGTCCGGTGTACTAACAATGAGAATGACAAAGACTACAAATGAACAAGGGTTTATTAGTGCTGTTTATGAAGGGAAAACTCATGAAGACCTTTATACTTGTCCGTTTGCTTGTTTCCTATCCCAGGAAGAGCCCAAAAAGGTAATCCAAGCATTAAAAGATCCAAGCTGGATAGAAGCCATGCAAGAAGAGCTTCTGCAGTTCAAGTTATAACAGGTTTGGACCTTGGTGGATTTACCACATAGCAAAAGAGCCATTGGTACTAAATGAATATACATGAATAAGAAAGATAAAAGAGGTATTATGATTAGAAACAAGGCAAGGCTGGTTGCACAACGTTACACTCAAGAAGTGGGAATAGATTATAATGCGGTTTTTGCTCCATTTGCTAAGGTTGAAGCAATTAAGATGTTCTTAGCCTATGCGGCATTCAAAGACTTTGTAGTATACCAGATGGATGTGAAGAGTGCATTTTTGTATGGTAAAGATGGGATTACTTGGGCTTTCGCCCGATACACATGACCGATTAGCTTACATAAACAAGTCCGTTTACCCGTTCTAGCCTATTACAATGTTACATAATTAAATGACCGAGACTTAATATTCTTAATGAACGAACTTCCATGTTTGACTCAATATTTAAGGCTAACAGATTCTTCTTTAAAGAAGGCTAGTAATGATGAACCACAACCTTCTAGTGATGCTGGAAAGAAGGATGATGAAGGTGTAAATAAAGAAAGTGGAATTGATAATCAAGAGAGACCTAAAAATAGTACTCAATATGTTAATACTGCTGGGCTAAGTATTAATACTGCCGGTATAAATACTGGTAGTCTAAATATTAATACTATTAGTCCAACAGTTACTACTGCTCCACTTGAAGCCACACATGTTGATGTCTTTGGTGATGAAACAGAAGTGGATATGAGCAACATTACTACCACATATACAGTTCCTTCTACTCTAAATACAAGAATCCATAAAGATCATTCACTTGATCATGTGATTGATGATGTACAGTCTGGTGTACAGACAAGGAGAATGACAAAGACTACAAATGAACAAGGTTTTATTAGTGCTTTTTATGAAGGGAAAACTCATGAAGACCTTCATACTTGTCTGTTTGCTTATTTCATATCCCAGGAAGAGCCCAAAAAGGTAATCCAAGCATTAAAAGATCTAAGCTGGATAGAAGCTATGCAAGAAGAGCTTCTGCAGTTCAAGTTACAACAGGTTTGGACCTTGGTGGATTTACCATATGGAAAAAGAGCCATTGGTACTAAATGGGTGTACATGAACAAGAAAGATGAAAGAGGTATTGTGATTAGAAACAAGACAAGGCTGGTTGCACAGGGTTACACTCAAGAAGAGGGAATAGATTATGATGAGGTTTTTGCTCCAGTTGCTAGGATTGAAGCAATTAGGCTGTTCTTAGCCTATGCCTCATTCAAAGACTTTGTTGTATACCAGATGGATGTAAAGAGTGCATTTCTGTATGGCAAGATTGAAGAGGAAGTTTATGTCTGTCAACCTCCAGGGTTTAAAGATCCAGAGTTCCCTGATAAAGTTTATAAGGTAGAAAAGGCATTATATGGTCTACATCAAGCTCCTAGAGCCTGGTATGATACTTTGTCTACCTATTTATTGGAAAATGGATTTCAGAGAGGGACAATATACAAGACTTTGTTCATTAAAAAGGTCAAAAGTGATATTCTACTAGTTCAAGTATATGTTGATGATATCATTTTTGGATCTACTAAAAAGGAGTTATGCACGGAGTTTGAGAAATTGATGCACAAGAAGTTCCAAATGAGTTCTATGGGTGAGCTCACTTTCTTTTTAGGACTACAAGTGACACAGAAAGATGATGGGATTTTCATCAGTCAAGACAAGTATGTGGATGAAATTTTGAAGAAGTTTGGTTTTTTAACTGTGAAGACAGCAAGTACACCTATGGAGACTTCAAAGCCTTTGATGAAGGATGAAAATGTTGAAGATGTTGATGTTCACTTATATAGATCAATGATTGGCTCATTGATATATTTAACATCTTTAAGGCCTAATATAATGTTTGTTGTATGTGCTTGTGCAAGATTCCAAGTCACACCTAAAGTTTCACATCTTCATGCTGAAAAAAGAATCTTTAGATACTTGAAAGGTCAACCTAAATTGGGCCTTTGGTATCCTAAGGACTCACCATTTGATTTGGAAGCTTATACTGATAGTGACTATGCTGGTGCAAGTTTAGACAGGAAATCCACAACAGGAGGTTGTCAATTTCTTGGAAGCAGATTGATTTCATGGCAATGCAAGAAGCAAACTATAGTTGCCAACTCTACTACTGAAGCAGAATATGTGGCTGCTGCTAGTTGCTGTAGACAAGTACTCTGGATTCAAAATCAAATGCTGGATTATGGATACATTTTCATGAATACCAAGATTTGCATTGACAATGAAAGCACCATCTGCATAGTTAAGAATCTAGTGTTTCACTCAAAGACTAAGCACATTGAGATTAGACATCATTTTATCATAGATTCTATTGAGAAAAAGCTTATGCAGATGATCAAGATTCACATAGATCAGAATGTTGCAGATTTGCTCACAAAAGCATTTGATGTTGGCAGATTTCAATATCTGATTGCAAGTATAGGAATGCTTAATCTCTGAAGTATTGATTGGGGGAGGTTAATTGTGTTAGTATGCAGTGGATTATGCACAAATGATGCTTGAAATGGGATAGAACAGCAGCTAATGATGAAATTCAAGTTAGTGTTGTTGGCCTAACTTACTACTGGTAAGTATAATTAGTACTGCTGTTATAATTAATACTGTGAGCATTAAGAGAAAACAAAAACAAAAAGAGAGAAAAAGTGAGCGTAAAAGAATTGAGAGAAATAGTGAGCTAAAAAACAGAAAGAGAGATGTGTGAAATAAAAACAGATAGAGTGAATTGGTGAGTAAAAGAAATGAGAGAAATTGGTGAAATAAAAAAATAGACAGAGTGAATTGGTGAGTAAAAGAATTGAGAGAAATAGTGAGCTGAAAAACAGAAAGAGAGATGTGTGAAACAAAAATAAAAAGAGTGACTGTGTGAGCTAAAAGAAATGAGAGAAAATTGGTGAGCATAAAAACAGAAAGAGAGATGTGTGAAAATAAAAACAGACAGAGTGATTCAGTGAGAAAAAGAATTGAGAGATAAAGTGAGAATAAAAACAGAAAGAGAGCTTGTGAGAATCAAAATTGATGATGGAAATGCTTTTTGGAACGAAATTGGAGTTAATGTTGGTGACTCAGTTAATGCTGTTAGGCATACACTTACTACTGCCAGTGTTAGTTAATGTTGTTAGGCATAAACTTACTACTGCTGGTTAAGTTAATGCTGCCAGGCATAACTTACTACTGCTGGGCTACTGCTGGGTCAGTTAATGCTGTTAGGCTTAACTTAGTACTGCTAGTTTAAGTTAATGTTGTTGAGGGTGATTTCATAAATACTTCGATTAAAGGTTTCAATCACTCATTCGATCGATTTTATACTTTGATATACTCTCTAATCATAAACCCTAACTCAATATTATCATTCATCATCAAAACCCAACACAATGTCGAACCTAAAGTTTGCTAAAACTCACAGTTTGGTTGCATTTTTGGAGAAACCCGAAGAAAGTGATGGGTTTGAAGGAATTATTGACTTTTTGAATGCAAGTTCTATCAGATATGCGCTAATGGTGAATCCTACCATCTATACTTCATGCATTAAGCAGTTCTGGGCTACTGATAAGGCAAAAACTGTCAATGGGGAAGTGCAGATACAAGCCCTAGTAGATGGGAAGAAGGTGGTCGTAACTGAGATAAGTGTGAGAAGAGCTCTTTAATTAAAAGATGCTGAAGGTACTGAATGTTTTCCAAATGCGACAATTTTTGAACAGCTGACACTCATAGGGTATGAAAATCTTACACAAAAGCTTACATTCTATAAAGCTTTCTTTTCACCTCAATGGAAATTTCTTATCCATACAATTCTGCAATGCCTTAGTGCTAAGACTACTGCTTAGAACGAATTTAGTAGCACTATGGCCTCAGCTGTCATCTGTCTTGCCACAAACCAAAATTTACTTTTCAGTAAATTTTTGAATAAATATGGGGAAGAACTTGGAGGGAGTGGGTTAAATTTCTAATGTATCCAAGGTTTGTGTAAGTGTTTCTGGATAAACAAGTTGGGAAGGAATAACCAACATAAAGAAATTATGTTACACCTCTCACACTAAGAAGGTCTTTGCTAATATGAAGAGAGGAGGAAAAGGTTTTTCTGGGAGAGTTACCCCTTTATTTCAAACTATGATGGTTCAAGCTCCTAAAGAATTAGGCGAGGGTTTAAAAATACCAATTGATCCTCAACACACACCCACTATTATTCAACCATCTACATCACAGCTTCAGAAGAAACAATCAAGAAGGAAACAGAGGAAAGACACTGAGGTTCCTCAACCCAGCGGTTCTACAAAGCCTATCACTGATGAGGCTGACAATGCGGATCATGTACCTACACATTCCAACGATCTACTTTTCAGTGGTGAGAATAGATTGAAACTAAATAAATTGATGGAACTTTGTACAAAATTGTCTGAAAGAGTTTTTGACTTGAAGAACACTAAGACTTCTCAAGCTACAGAGATAACTAAATTAAAGGAGAGGGTCAAGAAGCTAGAAAGGATGAATAAGTCAAGAACTTCAGGGCTTAAAAGGTTAATGAAGGTTGGTAGATCTTCACAAGTTAAGATGAAGGTTTGGGTGCTCAGGAGGATGCATCCAAACAGGGGAGGAAAATTATTGATCTTGATGTTGATGCAGAAGTTACTTTGGTTGATGAGGCTTAGTGGAGGAATGATGATTATTTAATGTTTGATACAGGAGTTTTTGATGAGCAAAAAATTGAGATTGAAAAGGCCGTTAGTACTGCTGAAGTTACTACTGTCAGTGCTACAACAACAACTGTTGATGAGTTGACCCTGGCTCAGACCTTAATAGATATCAAAGTAGCTAAACCCAAGACTATTACAACTGCTGCTACAACAACTACAACTGCTGTTACAAGACCCAAGGCTAGAGGGGTTGTAGTTCAAGAGCCAAGTGAATTTAGAACAACAACATCATCTTCACAAATATCTCAGGCTAAAAACAAAGGCAATGCAAAGATGATAGAACCTGAGAAGCCTTTAAAAAAGAAAGATCAAATTTTGATTGATGAAGAAATTGCTCAAAAACTTCAAGCTCGGTTAAATGCTGAATTGGAAGAAGAAGAAGAGAAGCTTGCAAAACAAAGAGAAGAAGATGCAAACATTGCTGAATGGGATAATGTTCAAGCTGTGATAGATGCATATTATGCGCTAGCTGCAAGATTACAAGCACAAGAGCAGGAAGAGTTGACTGTTAAAGAAAAGTCAAAGCTATTTGTAGAGCTCGTGGATAAAAGAAAGAAGCATTTTGTAAGACTTAGAGCAGAAGAGCAGAGAAAAAAACCACCAAGTAAAGCTCAAAAGATAAATTAAATGTGTACCTATCTGAAGAACATGGCTGGATTCACTCACAGTCAGTTAAAGAACAAAAGATTTGATGAAGTTCAGAAGGCCTTTGACTAGACCATGGGTTGGATAGACTCATTTGTATCTATAGATTCTGAAGTGGTGAAAGAATTAAGAAGCAATGATTAAGATACTTCAGAACATTGACAGAGAAGACCTGGAAACACTCTGGAAGTTGGTTAAAGCTAAACATGGGAATACAAGGCCAAAGGAGGCACATGAAAGAGTGTTATGGGGTGATCTAAAAGTGATGTTTGAACCTAATATAGAAAGTGATGTATGGAGAAATATACAATGACACAAGGTGACAGTTTGGAAGCTATTTTCTTCAAGTGGAGTACATTTTATGAGATTTTAGAATCTACATATCTTTATGCTGGTAGAAAAAAAGTATCCACTTACACCTGCAACAATCACAGCAATGCTCAACAAGAAGCTTCAAACTGACCATTGGAATAAGATAGGTTAAGAATCCTAGAAGTGTTTGAATGCATCTTCCTAGTGAAGATAAAGCTTCTAATCAAGAAACTTGAAGACTCATAATATGAACATTAAGTTTAGGGGAGGATTGTTGGGATCAAAAGACTTTATGATGATCTTGGAGTTAATTAGTGTTGCTGGAATAAAAGTTAATGTTGCTGGTTACAACTGCTGAAAGATTACAACTGCTAAAAGAATTTCTACTGTCAGAAGGATAAAGATGAAGATTGCTTATCAAGATTACTTACGGGATAAGTATGAGATATTTCTGTAAAAGATATGTATATCTTATTAAGTTAGAGGATTTGCAGTTATCTATTAGAATTATAGAAGATTTGTAATTATCTTGTAAAGGACTCCTTGGTGTATAAAAGGAGGTCCTAGGGTATAGAGTTCAATGTAACAAAACACACATTCATACGTTTTTTATATATAGGTTCAAGGTTGTAAACCCTAGTACTACACAGAGTACTCGTATTATTGATAATAATAATATTGGAGCTTTTCAGTAATATCATTGTTCATACAGTTTACTGTTTCATTAATATTCTTCTAAGTATTAAAGAGTAGATTCCGCATACTCTTTAGTATTCCGCATACTCTTTAGCATACTCTTTAGAAAGATATTGATGTAGAGTTGTGTAGAGTTTGTATATCTTTATCCGAGTCTTGGCTTAGCAACCAAACTAGCGTGTATTCGTATAAATAATTAACTAACCCTTCCACTCCAAATTCACCTAAAGTCACCCAAATGTATCCCATCCGTTTCCGTTTCTATTATATGCTATCTTACACCTACATCCCACACCCCTTTAAAAGACCTCTTGTATAGTAATGAATCATGCTTGCGCCCAGCGATGGAGGTTTGATCCTTTACCAAGCCTATGGTAATTTATATGCTATGACAGGTAATGAGTGTTGATTTTCCGTTTCCCCATTATGTTATAATTTATTATACACCTGAGAGAAAGAGAGAATCCCAAACACTTATGTGAGGTGCTAGTGTATGCTTTATGTGCTTTTAATTACGAGGTCTAGAAGATTATGTTGTAAAATACTTTTAAAGAGTAGGTTAAATGACCCTCATATTGCTATTGTCTAGGTAGAAAAGCCCATTTGCTTGAGGACAAGCAAATCCCAAGTGCAGGGGGTATTTGATGAGGTGTCATTTTATACAAGAAGACCTACATTTACAGAATGGAGAGGGATTGACAATCATATTTGATTCTCACAAGGTGAATGAAAAAGTTTACTTTCTTATATAATTTATTCTCATACAACCTAATTAGTCTAACATCACATTAACATTTAATAATGCAGGGTTTATTAGAAGGTGTAAATGAGTTGCTCCCTAATGCTGAACATAGAAAGTGCACTAGGCATTTGTTTGCAAACTGTAAAAAAAGTACAGTGGAGTTCAATTGCAATGCCTTTTTTAGAATGTTGCATAAATAACAGTTGAACAACTTTTTTACTCAAAGATGGAAGAGTTAAAGATAATCAGTCCAGAAGCATATCAATACCTAATTGATAGGAATCTAAATACATGGTGCAGAGCCTTCTTCAGACAGGAATCAAAGTGCCCTAATTTTGAGAATAGAATATGTAAAAGTTTCAACAGGGTCATTATAGTCCAAAGGTCAAAACCTATAATCACAATGCTTGAAGATATCAGAATCTACATTATGCAGAGATTGGTTGCTATGAATAAAGTAGCAAGGACTTGGGAGAATAGTATCACACCATCCATCAGAAAGAGAGTAGAGGTTCTAAAGGAAAAACAAAGGTAAATTTTATACATTTTTACTTCATAATGCTATACTTTATCATTAATGAAAAAAATACTAATATTAAAATTATTAGGGATTGGATGGTCATTCCTAAATTTTTTCAAGAATTAGAGGTAAGAAAGGGACATGAAGCATATGAGGTCAATATACACTTGAAACAATGTATGTGTAGGATGTGGCAGTTTTCAGGGATCCTATGTGTACATTCAGTTGCTGTATACAGTCATGTGAATATGAACCCTATAGAAGGAGTAGATCATTGCTATAGTCAAGAGAAATGGTTTCAGGCTTACCAGTTTAACATCAAACCTGTATTTGGTAGTACAATGTAAAAAAAACTAATAATCACCCCCCTTCTACCACCTATTATGAGAACAATGCCAAGAAGGCCTAGAAAGAATAGGATCAAAGCACAATCGGAAAACAATTCACAAGTATCCAAGGTGGGAAGAAAGATGACATGTACTAACTGTCAAGAAATAGGTCACAACAAATCAAGTTGTAAAATAGATCCAGTGCCCAAGCTTAAGGTGAATAGACCACCAGTTCTAAAACCTCTTGAGTATGGAACATATGCATCTGCAAGAGGTAGAGGTAGAGGGTCAAAGGGTGGTAGAGGTGGTTTCGGTAGTAGGGGTGAAGGGACTACAACTATGGGTAGAGGTAGAGGGTCAAGGGGTGGTAGAGGAAGGCGTCACAGAGGAAGAGGAAGGGGTCAGAGAGGAAGAGGAAGGGGTCAGATGCTAAGAGATAAGGTATGTATTAGTTGTTATCTATTCTTAGATTATTTTTTTTTGTGTTTGTTTGTGAGTGTTTGTACTGCATCTATTTCAGAAAGAGATGACTAAGGATGAAATTAGAAAGAACTTGGAACATGAGTATATGGAAGAGATGTTGTTACAAGAAGAGCAAAAATTTGATGCTAATCAAGCTCAACAAGATGAATTTGATCAAGAAGCATTGAGGTACACTTTGGAAGAAGAAGATAGGTTCAAAAGAGAGGATGAAGAAAGACTAAAAGAGCAATTGGCTGAATAAGAATGGGAAAGGAAAATGGACTATTTCCACCCTTCCAACTGGACACAGGAAGAAGAATCATTTGAGGTTGAACCATACAATAGGAATTTAATTACTGTTGATGCAAATGTGCAGACTCAAGAATCAGTTGCAGCAAACATTAGTGACAGGGGTGAAATAGAGTTCAGACTAGGTGATTTTAAAGCTGAAGATAACTACAAGTCTAATGCGGATTTAGAGATACCAATTGAAGAGCCAATTGCATCAGTTACTCCAAGTGCAGACAAATGGAAGCAACTTGCAGAACCTAGTAAACAACCTGAACTACAACCACAAGCAATTAAAATATGATCAAAAACAAAAGCACCAGCATCCAGTAAAGAAGCTCCGGCCAAAAAGAGGATCATATTTCATAAGAACGGGGGCAGATCTGAGAGGATCTTTAATTAAAAGATGAAGAAGTCTGGTTTTGGACCAGATAGGGAAGGGTCAACAACAGACAAAGCATTTTCATTGATGTAGCTTTAGGAATGGTATTTTATTTGCATTATGAACAAGTGAGATTTTTAAAAACTCATCTTTTGTAGTTAACAATGCCTCTATGACTTTGAATGTCTTTTATATGTATAAAGGCTAATGACAATGTGCTGTCTTTTGTGGATTGTCCCCCACATGCTTTATATTCTTGTTTTACTACTTTAATCTTGTTGGTATCATTGCAGGTGGTCCATGTACACATTATAGAAACAATAAGAAACATATAATGAAGCCATTTCATTTATATAGATTGTACCAAAATACAAACACAATACAACAACATACATAAGTTAAATAACAAGCTTCATACATAGCCTTTGAGCATTACAACATCATACTTAGCCTTTGAGCATTACATCAAGGAGTAAAAACCCAAGAATTAAACAAGTTGACATGAAAAAAGTCAAATGGGTGGAAGTCTTGTTTAGTTGGTGGGTTAACTCTTGAATCCTTTCTTCACGATTCATCTCAGCTTGATGTTGATGCCTTTGTTGTGGATTGAGCAAGTTAAACATGTTGAACAACTCAAAATGATACCAATCATGTTCAAGCTCAGGATCATACCAATCCCAAGTGTGACAATGCTTCCTAACAGGCCTCTGATCACAATACAATCAAATGTTTATATGATAACAAATACTAAACACATCCATAAATTAACTAAGACACTTACATTATGATTGGGAGATACATATAATCGTCTGGATGGATTTTCAAGTGTTCTTGCTGTCAAAACCCTAAATGGTAACTTACAGTTACACAAAATCGAAGAGTTATAACGTCGGCTTGATGATGAAGATGAACTCGACATTGGCTTTATATGATCAAGATTTGTTTCTGGGTTTGAAGAATGAATAACGGCTCAACAATAACATAAAACCCTACCTCATGTGTTTTAATTAATAACAATTAACAATTAACCATTTTTAATTTACTTATAAAAATATGCTCCACATAACTGTAACATTCTCGCTTATGATTTAAAAAATTGAATTGATAAGCATTTACGTAATTAATAGCTTAAACATTTCGCTTTAGAAAAATCATATGTATATGTAAACTAAGAACACTCGAATTAAAATCACTAAAAAACATCAACCCATAATCGATCAGTCAATTTTGTGTGAATAACAAGTATTGTTTTTCAAGCAAATATCTTTAAAGACCCAATAATCCATCGTCGATCTTTGTAAAATCAAAACCCAATAACAAAAACACTTACCTGGTTCGAACACATAAATATTACAGACAAGAAACCACTGGTTGTGATTTTGAGTTCGGATTAAAGAAAGAAGATCAACAACAACAATAAGAAATCATTCTTCCAAACATAACAACCTCTTGGTTCGAACACTACAACAAGGCTTAAAACGAGATTAAATAGGTGTTTGTGGTTTATATTTCATGATTTTTAGGTGGAATTTTCAAGACATTAAGAGATAAGAAATGTGTTTGTGGTGTTGAGAGAAATAAAAAAGTTTGTTGTGATTGTGTTTGGTAAAATGAAATGATAAGTGTGAGTGGTATTATGTTTAGGGTTAGGGTTATACCAAATTAATATTGGGTTGAGTTACGTGCCTGTTCTAGCTTTAAGATTATTGGGTTGGGTGATGACACAAAGAACGCCTATTTTATAACATCATTTATCCCATGTAATTAACTTATTTTGTATAATTATTGCAAAGAATTATTACTTAATCGATCATATTTGAGAATTGCATTAATTATGGAGTACTTGGTGAAGTTATGTTAAAAGGCACGCATTTTAGAGCATAAACGAAGAGTTCGAAAAAGTCTACTGATCTGACAGAAAATACGCCGTATTATTCTAGACCTATACGACGTATCCAAGACTTTGACGAATCAAAAGACCATTCACTGACTTTGAAGAATACGCCGTATCCACATCAACGATACGCCGTATATAATACTTTGGTCAACGAAGAAGAAACAACTGGTTTTTACCTCAATACGCCGTATTCATCAAGAAAATACGGCGTATCCGTGCCTACACTTCACAAATTACCACGAAGGATTGGAGACCCAATACGCAGTATCCAGGAGACATCAATACACCGTATTCACAATAGAGTAATAAAATATTCTGAAAGATATCAAACGTGGTCCTTACTCTAAGAAATCCCCAATATGTCGTATCCCACATTGCTCGATACGGCGTATCGACGAGTTTCCAAACTTTATACGGCGTATCGACAAGTGAATCCCTAAACCACCAAGTCAACTAAGAGACAAATAAAGGATCATAGAAGGTCAGAAAAGATTCTCAAGATCATAGGAAAACTCTTGTAATCTTCGCGCAACCGAATACGCGTTCGATTAAGGTTTCTTTATTTTAATTGTTCATATATCAAACCATGTGTATTTTTACAATGACTATCGACTGATACCTTTAGGTATCAGCCATGTTTATGAAGATCTAATGTTTGGTTTGTTTATCTTGATTGCTTAATTTATCGTTGATTGTTGGATTATGTTTATCATCTTATACTTGTTTACGTGCTTAAGTATGCGACCTATCATTCAACTGGGTCTAGTCCTACATATTTAATGCGCTGTAACTTCGATGTTGTTTCGGCGTAGGCTAAGAGTCCATGATAGCTCTCCATATTGCAATTTATATATCTAGAATCATAGGATCAAGAATACTAACCTATCCTTGCCTTTAATTTAGTAAGCTTAGTTGAGCCATAAGGTGACCCTGGAATCAACGAGTACGTTCTTATTTTATTGGTAAGGACTCGAATAGTGGACTACTAGTATATAAAGAGCCGTTAAGCAATAAGTGGGTAAAGTCTCGATGAGCTAGGGTTTAGTAAGAGCACCATTATTAATCTCCTAAGATATATTATAATCAACAAATGCTTACTTTATGCGGATGCGTCTAATTGTGACAGAATTAGCATGTCTAGGTCTTAGGAAGAAGTACCGCCTAAGTCTAGAAATGATATGCCCTTTGAAATAAGTATATCATTGCACTAATAAACAAACCAGTGTTTTATCGGTTTATTCATGGTTGATATGTTTTCCTTACATTAGTTCTTGACCGTTCCTCTATCGTTTGTTTATCTTCTTGTGTGTGTTTATTGCTTTACTTATCATCAAAATCTTAGGTTAGATAAACAAAACCGTGCCAGTCTCTTAGGCTGAAACCCCCCTTCTGCATTAGTTTTAGGTGTAAACTTATGATAAAACTTACATACTGATAGAAATTAGGATTAAAGCTCTTGCTCTAGTCGGATTTGACACCCCTACTTACCAGAAAAACCTCTATCTGACCAGGTCACATGCCCGTTAAAGTGTTGTTTTTTATATAGTCGAGCATAAAAATAAATAGTAAAACTCTTGATACATACAAAAAACACCTACACAAACGACCACCAAGTTTTTGGCGCCCGCTTGCCGGAGAGTGAAGTTGTTTTAATTCTATTATTAGTGTTTTAGTTTAGTTATATTTAGTTTAGATTAATTTGCCAGAATTTGTGGTTTGTTTTGTTGTTTGATTTCTGCTTGTATATTTTTGTTTATTGTGTGTTTGTGGTGTGTTCTGGCTTTATTTCTATTCGCTATAACTTTCTGAGTCAAATACTCAATACGACGTATTCATTTTCTTGGATATGGCGTATAATTTTTTTTTTAACCAATACAGCGTATTCGACTCTAACATCAATACGGCGTATTCAGTTCACTGAATACCGCGTATTAAGCTATTTGACAGTTTTCTTTCCTAGTAAATTTATTACAGGTTAAAATGGACGACCCCAACATTACTATGGAAGAGTATATCGGCTTGAGGAAGAAAAGGCTTAAAAAAACGTGGTTAAGGTGGTTTAATGAGAAAAATGGCTAAAGTCTATGGTAAGATCCAGTATGATGAAGACGTTCACGACCTCAGATCTGTTGAAACCGAATTCCCAGCTATAGCTTTTAATGACCAAATATCATCTGAAAAAATACTTTCCTGTGAACCCACGATAAGTTCTTTTAACGATGAAATTGACTTTAGAATTCCATTTGACGATTCCGACGATGAAGATTACACGGTAATTTTTGACAAAAACTCGTTTTCTTATAAAATAATTTCTACCAATGATTTGAAAACAGATTCGAAAAGTGATAATGAAAAAGCCATGCCTTCGCTTCCATCACCTGAGCCTATGGTCAGTTGTTTTAATGATTTAGACTTCTTTAAAGATTTTGAGAATGAATTTCCAGCCATTGTTTACAATGATGTTCAAACGTCTAAATCAGATTTATTAACTGGACCGATTTTAATCCCTCAACATATCGATGAAATTGATTTAGATGATGAAACATCATTGTCCGAATATGATAAAGAGGAACAAAACGTTTTGTACTTTAATGATTTATTCCCCTTCAACATAATTCATCCCAATGATTTACAATTAGAAAAGGACAATGATGATAATGAAGTCGATATAATACAGTCTTCGGGGGGTAATGTAATAAATACCGATGATGGTGCCTATGCACATGGATCAAATAAGCTTTTGGAAATAAGTCATGATACATCTAATAAATTTTTAAAAACTAAAACTTTTATCAAGAAATTAAATGTTAATATCGTGACTTGTAATTATCTTAACAAAGAGATGCCTTCAGAATTTGTATGTGCCATTTGGCATCCCGTTTGACCCTAAATTGTTTTATAAGGATGTGATTAAATTGGGGCAAGTCTAACTTAAAAAAAATTGTAAACAAAAGTGCTTGCTAGGAGACAACCCAGAATGTATTTTCAATTTTTTTATCGAGTCTGTCTTCTCAGACTGTCTATACGCCGTATTCAAACCTCATGGATACGGCGTATTAGCCTTCTGGAGGTTATCCAGACTTTATTTTTCAGCACAATCGATACAGCGTATTCGTTAAACGAATACAGCGTATTCCATACATGTATCAATACGGTGTATCCTAGGGAATGGATACGGCGTATCGACTTCCTATACAGTTTTAGGTATTTATTTCGAGTCTAACCAAACGAATACACGGAGATAGAATTGCATTTGTTTTCTGGGAATTTATATAGGACCTCGCGAAAGGATATCAACGAATATTGGTGGAGAATTTACAAATCTGAAGATCTTGAAGTGTTGGAGTCTTGAAACCTCAAGACGGCTGTTCAACACGAATTCTTGCTCAATAAACCTACATGGAGAATCTACCGAGCAAATATCAGGGGAGTTTATCATTCTAATTCTTTTTAATTCTCGTATTTAATGTTTTATCTATACAACAAGGACGTTGTATAATTCTAGTGGCGGTTGGGAATTAGAATGTTTACTTGTCCTATTTTTCACACTAAAGTGCTTAAATTATGCTCAAATTTAAAAAAATTCAAGCATACTTTTGTGATGAATTTACATGTTACATATCCCGCACACAATTACCCTTGTTTAGATATTTGGTGAGGATTTATCCTTATTGTTTCCAATTGTTTACCCTAATTCACAAAATATGTGTGTGCCGGTGATGTTGTTGGGACTTAGTACTTTGGCTTGGTATATCTATTCGAGACCGCAGTGATAAGTACTATGGATTTAGATGGAGTAACTTGTTTAAATTGATAAATTTTAGGATTACACCCAAATCGCCTTTACATGTTGCTTATTAACTAACTATACTGGTTAGTTAACCCCGTATAAACCCTTTGTTTACTCTCACTTTAAGAGTAAGATACCCCTAGAACAACCCGTAGTGCCAATCCTTTAGGAACTACAACAATTATTTGTTTCGTTACACTTTTACACCTTAGCCTACCCTGTTAGATTAAGTTTATTTTACAGTTGCTAGCTGCTTAAAGTGTAAAGTTTGTATTTCCCGAATCTTGTGTCTATTTTGGTACAGTTGGAAGAAATTTGCACATTGCAAATGAGAATGTATATTATAGTCAAAACTCATGTATTTTTACTACCATCGCAATTAATGGTACATCCGAAGAACGAAGAATTACCGAAGAAATTATCCAGAATTATTAAGATCGTGAAGATGGTGAAACTACACCGAGTTTTGTAGTATAGTGTTAGCCAAAAAAAGAGAAAAAAAATGAGAAAAATTGCAACAAAAAAAGAAGGAAAGTTTGAAGATAATCGTTTCGCAACAACCGAAGGAATTACATGAATGATCGATTATTCGTTGATACAAATCGACGATGTGGAGTATTGTATAAAGTGGAAGATATCGCCACTTGCCTTGTAAAGTATGTAAAGTATGGGATGATTGGGAAGTTGACCGTTACGGGAACGCCAACTTAGGTTGTTGTTTTTTATCTATGATCAAGATGTTGTATATAGTTGTGTCTTTATCATGGTAACGGTCGGGAAAAAGTGTCTAACAACTTGTATTTTAGACTTAATCTATTTGTTTTGTAATTTTTATTTAACAACAATCTATTTCCTTTTCCTAATCATTAACCATGGGTTTTACGCGAATGAGGATGTGGTCGAGCGTGCATGTCTATTCCGTCGTTACGGCCATGTATGCATGTCTCAGCGGCCTTGTTGGTTTATTACTATTAGTGAAAGTTAGAAGATCCATACCCTATATTACTCGACTATTCCTACTCTTTAGCTTATTCGAGGTGTGAGTGAGCAGTCACATGTGTCTATTCCGTCGTTACGAGTGTATATGTGGGGTCTTTGTCACCCTCCTGGAATATTGGTATCGATAAAGATTAGTTAGAGTAATCAACCCTAAGCCTTATCATACAAACCCATATTTACCTTTATAAACTTGTTACTCCTTAGCTTTATCGGTGGAGATGTGTATCCTTGCCAAGCTTATGATAGAATACTCGTCACGACCAAGCAATTGAGTGAATTAGTTACATGTTACCACATAGATTAGTCGAGTGATTTGAGTGTTTTCATCTTTCTATTTCGTGAGGTGTTTGGTTGTGTACTTGTAATAGATCAAATAAATGCTTTAACGGAAAATATCCTTAGGGATACATTTTTATAGACTTCTAAAGGCTACTTGAGGACAAGTATGATTCAAGTAGGGGGATATTTGATGACATCAAATAACGTCTATTTTATAGCATCATTTATCACATGTAATTAACCCATTTAGTATAATTATTGCAAAGAATTATTACTTATCGTTCATATTTGAGAATTACAGTAATTATGGAGTACTTGGTGAAGTTATACTAAAAGACACGCATTTTGGAGCATAAACGAAGATTTCGAGAAAGTCTACTGATCTGACAGAAAATACGCCGTATTATTCTAGACATATACGACGTATTCAAGACTTTGACGAATCAAAAGACCATTGCCTGACTTTGAAGAATACGTCGTATCCACGTCAACGATACGTCGTATATAATACTTTGGTCAACGAAGAATAATCAACTAGTTTTACCTCAATACGTCGTGTCCATCAAGAAGATACAGCGTATCCGTGCCTATACTTCACAAATTACCACGAAGGATTGGAGACCCAATACGCTGTATCCAGGAGACATCAATACGCTGTATTCACAATATAGTAATAAAATATTCTGAAATATATCAAATGCGGTCCTTACTCCAAGAAATCCCCAATACGCCGTATCCTACATTGCTTGATACGGCGTATCGACAAGTTTCCAGACTCTATAAATAGACGATCCTAAACTCAGTTTTAGGTGTGCAAGTGAATCCCAAACCACCAAGTAGACCAAGAGACGAATAAAGGAGCATAGAAGGTCAGAAAAGAGCCTCAAGATCATAGGAAAACTCTTGTAATCTTCGCGCAACCGAATACGCGTTCGATTAAGGTTTCTTTATTTTAATCGTTCATATATCAAACCGTGTGTATTTTTACAATGACTATCGGTTAATACCTTTAGGTATCAGCCATGTTTATGAAAATCTAATATTTGGTTTGTTTATCTTGATTGCTTAATTTATCGTTGATTGTTTGATTATGTTTATCATCTTATACTTGTTTACGTGCTTAAGTATGCGACCTATCATTCAACTGGGTCTAGTCCTACATATTTAATGCGCTGCAACTTCGGTGTTGTTTCGGCGTAGACTAAGAGTCCGAGATAGCTCTCCATATTGCAATTTATATATCTAGAATCATAGGATCGTGAATATTAACATATCCTTGCCTTTAGTTTAGTGAGCTTAGTTGATTCATAAGGTGACCCTGGAATCAATGAGTACGTTTTTATTCCATTGGTAAGGACTCGGACAGTGGACTACTAGTATATAAAGAGTCGTTAAGCAGTAAGTAGGCAAAGTCTCGATGAGCTAGGGTTTAGTAATAGCACCATTATTAATCTCCTAAAATAGATTATAATCAACAAATGCTTACTTTATGCGGATGCGTCTAATTGTGACAGAATTGGCGTGTCTAGGTCTTAGAAAGAAGTACCGCCTAAGTCTAGGAATGATATACCTTTCGAGATAAGTCAATCATTGTACTAATAAAAAAACCAGCGTTTTATCGGATTATTCATGGTTGATATGTTTTCCTTACATTAGTTTTTGACCGTTCCTTTATCGTTTGTTTATCTTCTTGTGTGTGTTTATTGCTTTACTTATCATCAAAATCTTAGGTTAGATACGCAAAACCGTGCCAGACTCTCAGGCTGAAACCCCCCTTCTGCATTAGTTTTAGGTTTAACTTAGATAACTAAAATACTCATAGAATTAGGAATTAATACTCTCGCTCTTAGTGATCGACACCCTACTTACCACGAAGCTCTATCTGATCGGGTACACTGCCCGTTAAAGTGTTGTTTTTAGGTATAGTCAGCATAAAATAAATAGTCAAACTTGATACATAAATAACACCTACACAACGACACATGATTGGGTAATTGGTATCAACGACAGATTGATAATATAAACAAATGAAAGAGTCCAATAAATAATAGAATGTTACAATTACCTATAGTATTTGTTTGTCTTTTTACATGGTCTATTTTATATTTTCTTACATGAGATTATTTGAAGTTTACATCAGATTAGATATAGTTATTACATGAGATTATTTGAAGTTTACATCAGATTATATATAGTCATTACTTATTACCTATATGTCTAGCGAATTGATTCAAAAAACAATAGGCAAGCTTATTGTCACTATTTTGACATAATAACGGCCTTTAGCTTTAGAAAAAAAACATAGTTAACGAAATTTTCAAAAATGATAATAAATCAAAAAAACCGAACCGCCAAAAATCCAACGATTTTGGTTTTTGATTTTATAAAAACCGAATATTTTGGTTCGATTTCGGTTTTAGTCAAAAACCGGCCCAAACCGAACCGTGCACACCCCTACATAAAGTCATTATCACAAAATACATGTAATCAAAATAAATTGTTCACTAAAAAATTTAGTTACACGGTCACGACCAACTATTACACACGGTCTCTGTAATAGACTAATAGTTTATCTGCCATTTTATTTTTCCTTTCATAAATGATGTGTAGTGTTTAGTGTTTACTAACGTTACTTTGACTAAAATATATCAGTCTTTAACTATAAAGTTACACCAAATGGCGACATAGTGTCAACTTAAACTAGCGGAATAACTAACTTCCCAAATTAAGATAATAATCTTAAAAGTATCAGAACATTAAGTTATTAGGTACACAAAACTTTTTTACGAGTATAAAGGATATTGATGGCAAATAAACATTTTTTTGTTTCATAGTGAATAAGTAATATTTACGTTACACAAAATTTTAGGACAATCCACTTTGAAAAAATGAGAATTTTTTACAAAAATTTATGCTACGTGACAAACATCTATCAAGTTTTCGTGAACTTCGAAAGCGAAAAATTTCGCTGTACCCGATTGGGATCCGTGTTATCTTATAATATCCCTGACAATTTTTTTTTTTAATTTAACAATTTCAATCGAGAGAGTTGAATAGCGATTTACACTGGTAGGCAAGACATAAGAACAAGTTTGGAGATTCTTATTTTCATCAATTCGTTATACTCTCAGTTTTCTTCATCAGTGATCACTACATAGAGCCTACAGAGTTCGAGATTCAAGAGATGGTAAACATATTGGTTTCAGGGGAAGCTTATTGATTAAATGTTTAACCATCTACATGCACCACTGAAGGGGAAGTGTTTACAAGTTGCATATCTATAGAAGACCCATATTGGATGATTATAGAAAGGGGAAGAAGACTACAGAGATATGATTTGCAGCTTATTGTGTGTGGTGACATGTTCAAGAAGATTTTAAGTCAAGGGGAAGCATTGAAGATAGTTTCATACATGAAGATTGTTTTGTAATATCAAATAGGGGAAGATTGTTGGGATCTGAGATTTGATGATTACAAAACTAAATATGCATAAATGAAGAAAGATGAAACAACAAGGACTTAATGTGAAATATTAAGTTAGCTTTCTATGTAAGTTAGGTTTTCTTGTAAACCCTATATATAAAGGGTCATAGGCGTCTGGTTTATACATCCATCATAGTTAGATCTCTCCAATGAGAGTCTAATAGTTAGCTTATTAGTAGTTAGCTTATTAGTTAGTTTATAGTTTATTATTAGTATGAATAAAGAAAACCTTGTGATAACATTGATGTTCTTATTTGTTATTCCGTTGTGCTTCATGTCATTCAATGTTATTATATCCTAGATGGGCAAAACGATCTATGAAGCCTACAATTAGGTTTCCACATAAACCGTGTGTATTTTTACAATGACTATCAGCTGATACCTTTAGGTATCAGCCATGTTTATAAAGATCTAATGTTTGGTTTGTTTATCTCGATTGCTTAATTTATCGTTGATTGTTGTTTATGTTTATCAATTAATATTCGTTTACGTGCTTAAGTATTCGACCGATCATTCAACTGGGTCTAGTCCTACATATTTAATGCGCTGCAATGAAACACCCCCAAATTGGGTCGAAGCGGAATAAGGCTCTGGGGCGTGTTACTTCATATATCAATAACACAAGATATATATAGAACGACCAAAAAGTCATTTAAAATGACACATTGGATTTAACAAAGTATTTGTTACATAAGCCTGAAGCTTCATTGTTCAAAATACAAAGATTTCTAGCCCCATATAGATATACAAATGTAATGCGTTCAAAATCTTTTAATGCATGGTATTAAATCTAAAACCACCAATGTATCCTTGCACCTCGTGCGTATTGACCTCTGAAAAATTTGCTTTAAATGTCCAACAATAATGTGGGGATTCATAGTTTGATATATCGTATATTGTAGACCACGAGATTTCCCAAGTGTTGATTATGCACAGAGCATACATTATATAAATGTAATTACGTTGCCTAAGCTCATGACACTGAAGCTCGAAATAAATGAATACATATAAATGGCATACATGTCGTGAGGATGTTTCTAACCCGCACATTCCTATATTCGACATGGTATACGTTTGATTTATTTGACCAGTGCTAGCTAATCACCCCGAATGGGGAAGTCATTTACGAATAGATCTATTCATAACTTTATTCGCTATAATTATCTTAGTAAGCTGACAGTTCATGATAATGAGCTCAACTAGGGTTATCGCTACTTAGGCAACACGTAATCATAATATAAAACTTATCCACTTGTGTCCAATTATAAAACAGTGCATGTTTCTCACCCAAAAAACTTATAAAACAAATCATGTAAAACGAGAGGCTATGAACTCACCTTAAGTGAGCGAATATCAAGTGTATCACAGAAAATGTGTCACAGTAATGATCAAGTGCAACCTAATCCAATATAGGTTGTATAAGTACTAATCACATTGGGTAAATACAACCATATATAATTCTATATAGCTAATCACCATCTAATCATTTTAGTGAAATCGTGTTAATAAAGTTAAAACGTTTATAAATAGTTCGATAGTAAAAAAAAAAAACCGGGGGAAAAAAAAAATCGCAATTTTCTTGGTTTTAAGCTTGTTTCTTACGTTTTTTATGTCCACGCTTTCGTATTAAGACGAGTTATCAAAATATTACATTTTCATATTTTTGACCTACTGGTGAATAGTACTTTTTACTGTTCACACCAGTTATAAAGTTATTTTTATAGTTTTAGTTGTCGTAAAACCCGTAAATGTCGTATTTTATTCGTTATAGCTCCGTTTTTAGCGATTCTTTCGAGCACGTCTTTGTTATTAAAAGTTCTATCATATTAATGATGTTTTCAAAATGTATAAATCTGATATGAACAGTAACTTTTATAAAAGTATTTTTATACATTTTAAGTATATAAACTCGCGTAATTCATAACTTCTTCGTTATAAATTGAAAAATTACGATTCTTATCATTTTGGAATCCTAAAAATATGTGTGATCTGAGAAAAATAATAAACCCTTACCATGATCAGTAGTTTTTTTTTATTTGTATTTTATACATTGTTTTATATAATTTCTTTTATAACGAGTTTAATAACGGTATAAACTTGTAAAATTACGGTATCTTTTTCGTTATTTAAATCTGTTTTTTCGAGTTTCTTCCTTTTTGGAATCATCATGCGATGTTCTATTTTATAAAGAATATAAAAAGTATATCTTATTTTTCAAACAAAAACAGAAAGTTTGGAGGTTTGTGTTAAAACATGTTTAAAACACTTGATTGGTACTTTTTAGATTAACCATCTTGTAACAAATCCATTACACCACTCATTATCACATGCCATTACATTCCTAGGGTCCCTAAGTCCATCATTTGTCCAAATGTTCAAGATCACAAGTTCTTAACAAGTCATTTACAACACTATTACTTGTAACTTATTAAGTAAACTTTAAAAACCCTAATTTGTATATACACTTTTTATACTTAAACCAACATGGTATAATACTTATATATCCATTTTAACATGATATTACCAATATCATATTCATATGTAAAAGTGTACAAATCCATAATCACAAGTAAAAATCCTTTTTACATGTTCAAAAGTGTCCTAATGGTGATTTTGCTATATAAAACTAACATATGCATAAAATGATAAATGTAAATTCATAAAGGGTTTTAGATAACCTTAGTGTGATGTAAGGTAGTAGACTACAATATATAAACCCTTATTTAGATGAAAAACCAAAGCTTACAAGCTTAGGAAAACCCTAATTTCCAATAGGAAACTATTCTTGCTTTTCCGTGCTTCAATCTTTATAAACCTTTAACCAACCCTTGCAAACAACTTAAGGCATCTTAGATATGATGTAGGTATATGTGTATGGACTTGGAAAATCAAGCTATGAATTATATAAAAAGGGTGTTTGATGTCGTGGGTTTATAAGGCAAAAGAGGAGAGAAATTTTGATTTTTTTTGTTAAGTGTTGAAGTGTATGAGTTATCTTACTAGTATACAAGACTTATATGCATACAAGACTAGTCAAAAAGGTGTATAGGAAGTCTTTGAGACAAGATGAGTAAATCTAGGGAAGTCTTTGGTCAAGGTAAGGTCCTTACTTGTAAAAGTCTCATGGTTTAATTAGATGTTGTATGTACAATGCAAGTTGCAAGATTTTTGTCATATTTATTTGTATCTCTTGCTACAAATCCGGCCATAGATGCATATGTATGATAATATTTAGTAAATTTTGGGTATTGGGTACAATTGTGGGTATTTGTTGAAGCGTAGAAAAGTTTTGGTGGATGGGTTGCTAAACGAAATTTTTTGCGGAAACCAAACAATTTACGTAACTAATAAAATAAAATGAACAAAGTTAATAATTATCCTCAAAATAATTACTTAACACTTGCTTGATTTAAACATTTAATTGTTTGATGCCCGTTTACATTGAAAGATAATTTTTAGCTTACGCGATTTAACTTAACGATTTCGATTAAAAGCAAACGCGTACAATACTAAAAATACATAGTG
This sequence comes from Tanacetum coccineum, assembly GCA_026074375.1. Taxonomy (NCBI): domain Eukaryota; kingdom Viridiplantae; phylum Streptophyta; class Magnoliopsida; order Asterales; family Asteraceae; genus Tanacetum; species Tanacetum coccineum. Next base: position 67,880 of record BQNB010004216.1, read on the forward strand.
AATTTTTGACGGGTCGTCAATGGGACCCTATAAACATGGGTGTTATAGTCTCCCGTTAAGTAAAGCCTTGTCCTCAAGGCTTAAGACGCGGCACTTGACGACGGTGCGGTCTTTGTGAAGAGGTGTGGATATTTCTTCCTGAATTGATCTTCGCGTTCCCATGTGAACTCAGGACCTCTCCTGGAGTTCCATCAAACCTTGACTAGTGGAATGCGGCTTCGCTTCAACCGTTTAACTTCACGGTCCGTGATCTCTATAGGTTCCTCGACAAACTGAAGCTTGTCATCAAAGTGAAGTCCATCTAACGAAACGGCTAATGGTTCGACGCATAGCACTTTTCCAAGTGGATACATGGATGTACCCTGATTAGCTCTTCTGGTAAGCTCAGCTTGTAAGCAACCTCTCAACCTTTTTCTAACCACCTTGAAAAGAAGTCCAATATACCTACAGTTCAACTTCCCCGTTTGCCAAAACGTTACGAACCTTTTTCCAAGGAGAAACTTTAAGCATAACTTTATCCCCAACTTGAAACTCCATTGGCTTACGCTTTAGATCCGCGTAACTCTTTTGTCGATCGCGAGCAGCTTGCATTCTCTGCTTGATTTGAATGATCTTCTCAGTTGTTTCTTGCACTATTTCTGGACCAGTGAGTTGAACTTCTCCAACTCGCCAACAAACGGGTGAACGACACTTTCGACAGTAAAGTGCTTCAAATGGTGCAGCCTTGATGCTAGCGTGATAACTATTGTTATATGAGAACTCGACTAATGGCAAATGGTTAACCCAACCCTTTCCAAAGTCGATTGCACAGTTTGTAATGAATTGCAAAATCAAGTATGTAAACCAAGTGTGTAGAATAGTATGTAAAAGATATTGTAAACGAATATGTAAACAAGTTGTATTGAGCATGTATTCTCCCCCGAGATTTGTAAAGTAAATGTAAAACAAGTGAAAGAGGGGCTATAAACTCACATCGATGATGAAGAACGATTGGCGGGAATGTACACATTGAGTACAAGACGAAATGGAAACTGAAACGGCTCGACCAAGAAGTAGTAACTGATCTTAACAGCTAAGTCCCACTAGCCTAGGATAATGTACTTGGTCTTCCGATGAATGAGCACGTCAACGTGACACGTTGATAAAATATTTAGATTTAAAGTTGTAATAGTTTGGTGGTTGGTTAAATAAATAAATCGAAAAGCATATGTAATTCATACGATGAATCATATAGCAGAGTATGTAATATATCTCTTATATATTACATATGAAAAATAAGCAATTATATAATTCGTATGATGAATTATATAATAAGACCAACAATCAAAAGAATAATTTAAAATATATAATACTTTGCAAATATTGTTTAAGAAACGTGAGTAAATGATTAAACAAAATAATTCGACACGTTTTAGAAAATCACCACTTAAATAAATAAAAGTTCTTAGCATAAAAGTAATCGTACGTTTTAAAGTTACAAATCATGTACACTATGTTTCTAAAGCTTTTACAAAAGTTATGATGTAAATTTCTAGCTGAAAATCATAAAATATAAAATAATATTTTATAATTTAGTATATTGTTTCCTTGACGGTTTGTTAAATAATTATCCCATTTGTAAAAGTATAGTTCCCGTTTGTTTATCCGGTTATTGAAATATTACAAATTAACAATCTTAAAAAATATAACTTAATCCTTTTTCAATCTATTTGTGTTGCAACCTAAACACACCCCTTAAGGTTATTATAATCGCAAAAGTGAAGATAATAAATAAAGTATTTATTTAACCATTCCACCATTTAGATCCGGTTTTTAGTATTTTATAAGACCTTATGTTATATTTATTAGTTGGTTTTTATACAAACCAAACGCACCCATGGCTGTTAGACAGCCATCCAAACACACCCACTGCTGCTATAACCCGGATCCAAACGCCCCTAATCGTGTTAACCACAAACACAGACGCACCCTTGTGCCTGTGAAAACCCAAACCGAACGCACCCAGCTGGTGCAAACAAACCCAATGCATCTTCGTGGGGGTTTTATAACCACACGCACCCCTAATGATGTTTCACAGCCAAACACACCCTACGTTGTTATAGCCACAAAAACAAACACTCTAACTGCTGTTAAACGCAGGACCCAAATGCACACTTATGATAACCCAAACGCACCCTTGTTCCTAAATAAACCAGCCGCACCCCTTTGTGATTGTCATACCAAATGCACCCTTGCTGGTGCGGATACGAAACCAAACGTACCCTAAATGATTTTTACAAAACCAAACGCACCCTAACGGCTGCTAGGTAAACCAAACGCACCTCGATGGTGCTAAGGACAGCCCCAACGCACCCTTTAGGGGGGCTGACCTGAGGTCAAACGCACCCTATGAGGTGCTCAATACCGAACCAACACTCCCTTGGTACTAGAAAACCAAACGCAACCATGGTGTTGTTAATAAGCCCGTCGCACCCTTGTGGGTTCTTTAAAACCCAACGCACCCATTTGTGGTGCTTGCTACAAGGGTGGCTGCGAAATGGTAGCGGTGACGAGGGTGGTAGCCACGGCTGTTTAGCCGTGGTGATGGTGGTGTTATGGTGATGCGTGGGACGGTGATGATGATGACTGTGGTGGCCGGTTGTGGCTACCGGAAGGGGTGGAGGCGCGTGGTGGTGGGGATCGGATAGATCCGGGAAGGATCTATCTTTTCATAATTTGGGACTCGCCGGAAAAACTCGCCGGAAAAGTCCGCCGGAAAAGTTTTCCGGCGGCGGCGACGTGGTGGTGGCCGGATTCCGGTGGAGAGGGGGAGAGGAAGAAGATGAGTGTGTGAGTTTATTTTTTTTTATGAATGAAAAAATGATATAAATTATATATATATAATAAAAGTTTTAAAATTTTTGAATAGTTGTTAATAGTTGAGGGTTAACTTTGTAAATATTTCACAGGGACCTAACGTGTAACTTTTGTTAATTATTGATTCGGGACTCGTTTGAGGTACTTAACGGAGGAATTAAAATACGAAACTTGCGCCATTGTTTTCCAAATAATTTTTCTGAAAAAAATGAGTATTCGCTTGATAATATTTTATAACATTTAATAAAATATTTGTTATTCATTTTGTGAACCGGTTTCGCCTCGTCCGAAATAAAAATGGATTTAAGCTCGAGTATTCGCGTTATCAACAACGCTTTTAATTAAAATGATGACTAATTTATTTAATACTTTTATTAAATAATTACTGATAATTAAAAACAAATTTAATTATTTTTGTGTGTCCGCGTTGTAGGTTGTTCGTTAAATGTTTGCGGTGCTGTTTTAGCCCTTTTCGGCTCGTTTCTAGGTTTCGGGCAAAACTGAAAAGTTGTCAGGAATCTCGTTTTACATCAAGTTGTTTTAGAGTCCGAATAATGAAAACGTGATTTAGCTACTCGTTTTTGATAAGTCAACTTAGGAAGAACCTATATCTTCTCGTTTTCAAGTCAAATAAATTTAAAATAAATTTGTACATGAGGTATGAAATAATAAATATGATTTATTATTTAAAATATGTTTCGAAAATTTTGCCGGTTACGCGGTAACTGTTTTTATGAGACAATAAAAGGTTAAAAGTCAAAAAGTCAAGTCGGACCTGAAAAGTCAAAGTTTAAAATAGTCATTTAAAATTTCAAAAATTGCCGGATGTTACAGTTTACTTTGGCTAAATTATTACTCTTGTATTTATTATGACGTTTGAAGGCTAATACCATCGGGTATTAGCCATTATTATGAAGATCTGAATGTTTGGTATTTGTTTATATAGATTTCTTGATTTATCGTTGTATGCTTGTTTATGTTTATCAATTTATACTTGTTTACGCGCTTTTGTATGCGACCGATCATTCAACTAGATCTAGCTAAAGTGGATCCAAGCGGATCTAGATGTCCGAGATAGCTCTCCCTATTGTAATTTATACCCTAGTATTTAGTTACCACAAATATGGCCTTCTAAGTCTGTGTCTAGGATACGCTTCGGGCTTAACTAGTTAATTGTATATTGCCAATGGTTTATTGATCGTGTTGACTAGCAGGTGACCTAGATAATTCAACAAATAACGTTCTGATTCTATTGGATAGTTGGACAAGTGGACTACTAGTGTATAGATTGCCATTAAGCGGTAAGTGGGTAAAGTCTCTATGAGCTAGGGTTTAAAAGATTCATCTTGCTTTAATCTTGAGTATTAATTAATCAGCAAATAAGGATGCTTTATGCGGATGCTTTAATTGTGATAGAATTAACGTGTCTAGGTCTTAGGATGATGTAACGCCTAAGTCTTAAGAATGATATGCCACCTCGAGAGAAGAAATCTATTAACTTAATAAACAATACCAACGTTCTAATCAGATTATAATGGTTTATAATGGTTTTTTATATAATGTTCGACGAACTTTTATCTTTTGTTAATTAGCTTGGAGGGTACAGTTCTTGAATTGATTGTAGTCACCAACAAAAATGTGCTAGTCTCTCAGGCTGAAAACCTCCCTTTTCCATTAAAATTAGGATTTAGACTCACATATGTTTAACATAGGATTAGAATAGAATTAATATAGATTAGATGACCAAGATATTAATTAAATTGATAGATTTAACCTCGCTCTTAGTGATCGACACCCTACTTACCACGACATTACTATTGATCGGGTACACTGCCCGTTAAAGTGTTGCTTTTGGTTGAGTCGGAAAAATATAAATTTAAAACTTGAATCATATAAAAAACAACCCTACACTACAACACATCAAGTTTTTGGCGCCGCTGCCGGGGAGTGAAGTTGTTTCATTCTTATTTATTAGTGTTTTAGTTTAGTTTAGTGTAGTTTAGAGTAATTTGCATATTTGTATGTTTGTTTTGTGTGTTTAATTTCCTGCATTGTATATTTTTGCATATTGTGTTTTGCGTGTTATTCAAAGTACGTTGTAATTTTTTTTTCTCAAACCAATATGGCATATTCAATTTATTGGTACGGCGTATAAATGTTTTCTAAACCAATACAGCGTATTCATCAATACGGCGTATTCAGTTAACTGAATACGGCATATGACAGTTTTCTTTTCTAGAAAATTTATTACAGGTTGAAATGGACGACCCCAACATAACTATGAAGGAGTATATCAGGCTTGAGGAAGAAAAAGGTCGTAGACCTGGGAAAGTATTTAATTGGGAAACTGCTACGTATGGTAAGATCTGGGATAATGAAGACGTTCACGACCTCAGATCTGTTGAAACTGAATTCCCAGCTATAGCCCTTAATAACGAGGTATCTTCAGAAACACTTTCTTGTTAACCCACGGTAAGTTCTCTTAACGATGAAATTGACTTTAGAGTTTCGTTTGACGATTCCGACGATGACGATAACATAGTAATTTTTGACAAAAACTCGTTCTCTTATAAAAAAATTTCTACCAATGATTTGAAAACGGATTCGGAAAACGATAATGAAAGAGTCAATTTTCCTTCACCAGAACCTACGGTCAGTTGTTTTGATGATTTAGATTTCTTTAAATATTTTGAGAATAAATTTCCAGCCATTGTTTCCAATAATACTCAAACATCTAAATAAGATTTTTTAACTAAACTGATTTTAAACCCTCAACATATCGATGAATTTAATTTGAAAGATGAAACATCATTGTCCGAATATGATTAAGAGGAACAAAACGTTATATGCTTTAATGATTTATTTTCTTTTAACGTAATTTATCCCGATGAATTAAAAACGGATACGGACAATGATAATGATAAAGTCGATATTGAACACTGTTTGAAGGATTTATTTGTCAAACAATTACCTGATTTAATAAATACCGATGTTGGTGCTATGCAGATGGGTCAAATAAGCTTTTGGAAACAAGTCATGATACATCTAATAAATTTTTCAAAACTGAAACTTTTATCAAGGGATTAAATTTTAATATCATGACTTGGAATCATCTTAACAAAGGGATGCCATTCTTTTTCCTAATCAAGAATTTGTATGTGCCATTTGGCATCCCGTTCGATCCCAAATTATTTTATAAGGATGGGAATAAATTGGGGCAAGTCTAATTTAAAGACTTTTTTATAAACAAAAGTGCTTGCCGGGAGACAACCCAAAATGTATTTTTCAATTTTTATCGAGTCTGTCTTCCCAGATAGTTGATACGGCGTATCCAAACCCCATGGATACGGCGTATGACCTTCTGGACGTTATCCAGTCTTTATTTTTCAGCACAGTCAATACGGCGTATTCGTTAAACGAATACAGCGTATTCGACACAGGTATCAATACGGCGTATCCTGGGGTATGGATACGGCATATCGACTTCCTGTACAGTATTTAGGTTGTTATTTCGAGTCTAACCAAACGAATACACAAAGATAGAATTGCATTTGTTTTCTGAGAATTTACACAAGACCTCGAGAAAGAAATCGACGAATATTGGTGGAGAATTTAAATATCTGGAGATCTCAAGTGTTGGATGTCTTGAAACTTCAAAGGCGGCTGTATCAAACACAAATCTTGTCATAAAAACGCAACTTGGGAATTACGACCCTAATATAACGGAGGTTTCCATTCTTACTTCTTTTTTCAATTCCCGTACTTTAATGATTTATATATACAACAAGGAGTTGTACAAATTCAAGGTGAGGGGATGGAAATTACGAATGATTACTTGTCCCCCCCATTTTTTCACAATCAAATGCTTAAATTATGCTAAATTTAAATTATTTTTTTAAGGCATTAACTTTTTTGAAATTTCGTGATACATCAACAAGTCACAAATAACCCGTTGATATATATTGTGAGGATTTAACCTTTCGTTTCCAAATGTTTACCCAAATTTCACAAAATATGAGTGTGCCGGTGATGTTGTAGACTTTAGAACTTGGCTTGGTATATCTATTCGAGACCACAATAATGTTATTATGAATTTAACTGTGAGGTACTTGTTTAAATCGGTAAATTTTAGGATTACACCCAAATCGCCTTTACATGTTGTTTATTAACTAACTACACTAGTTAGTTAACCTCCAGTTTAAATCCTTTTCCACTCTCACCTTTAAAGTGATGATCCACTAGAACAACCTGTAGAGCTAATCCTTTAGGAATTACACCAACTATTTGTTTCGTTACACCCTTACACCTTACACCTTAACCTACCATGTTAGATTAAAGTTTAATTTACAGTTGCTAGTTGTTTAAAGTGTAGAGTTTTGTATTTCTCGAGTCTTGTGTCATTTCCTATCTTTGGTGCGGTTGGAAATTTGCACATTGCAAATGGGAATGTATATTAGTAGTCAAAGCTCATGTGAATTTACTACCGTCGCAATTAATGGTGAATCCGAAGAACGAAGAATTACCGAAGGAATTATCCGGAATTATTATGATCGTGAAGATGGTGAAACTACACCGAGATTTGAATGTTTGGTAAAAAAAATAAAAAAAAATTGAAAAAATGAGATAATAATTGCAACAAAAAAAGAGAAGGAATATTTGAGATAATTCGTTTCGTAAATTACCGAAGGAATTACAAGACAGGATATTATTCGTTGATTAGTCTAAATAATCAATGATGTAGAGTATTTTACAAAGTGGAAGATATCGCCACTTACCTTGTAGAGTATGTAAAGTTTGGGATGATTGGGAAGTTGACCGTTACGGGAACGCCAACTTAGGTTGTTGTTTTTTATCGATGATCAAGACGTTAAGTTGTAAATAGTTGTGTCTTTTATCTATTGTAACGGTCGGGAAATAATTTCTAGAACTTGTACTTGTGCTTTAATCTATTTGTTTATGGATTTTTATTTTACAACAATTTGCTTCCCTCTCCACTGATGATTAGTCCGCCTGGTTTTACATGTATGGGGATTCATACGAACATTGCAGTCTATTTCATTGTTTACGGCCATGTATTGCAATGCTTAGTACCTCGTTGGTTTTACTACTTTTGGAGTTTGAAAGTTAGAAGTTCCTACCCTATATCATTCTTCATCCTAACTGTTGGTTAAATTCGAATGGGGTGTTATTCGATACACTGGTCTATCCTGGCAGTTTCGGGTGTGTTATGTGTGCTTCAGCTGCCTTGTTAGAGTGGTACTTCTGGTGAAAGATTTGTGACATGATTTCAACCGTACGCCTTTCCATACAAAAACCCATATTTACCTTTATAAACTTGTTACTCCTTGGCTTTAGTGGTGGAGATGTGTATCCTTGCCAAGCTTATGATAGAATACTCATCACGACCAAGAAATTGAGCGAATTAGTTACATGTTACCACATAGATTAGTTGAGTGATTTGAGTGTTTTCATCTTCCTATTTCGTGAGGTGTTTGGTTGTGTACTTGTAATAGATTGAATAAATGCTTTAACGGAAAATATCCTTAGGGATATATTTTTGTAAACTTCTAAAGGCTACTTGAGGACAAGTAGGATTCAAGTGGGGGGTATTTAATGACATCAAATAACATCTATTTTATAGCGTCATTTATCCCATGTAATTTACCCATTTGATATAATTATTGCATGAATTGGTACTTAATTGTTTATATTTATTATTTGCAGTAATTATTGAGTATTTGGAAAAAGATGGAGAAAAGGACGTGTTTTGAAGCATAAACGAAGAGTTTGAGAAAGTCGCTATTTAACAATACGCCCGTTTCATTCTAGACAAATACGTCGTATCTAAAGACTTTGAAGAACTCAAGACCATTGTCTAACTTTGAAGAATACGTTGTTGATCCGCCGTATATGATACTTTGGTCAAAAATAAAGAAAAACACATTTTCAGCCAATACTCCGTATCTAAAAACCCAATACTCCGTATTGTTAATACGCCGTATCCAAAAATCGGATACGGCGTATCCAAATTCCTGCGTAAGAATTTTGGAATATTTTATTCTTGGAGCCCACGCCAAGTCATCTAATACGCCATATTGAGCTTCTAAATACATCGAATCAAACCGACTACCAGACCCTATATATATAGATGACCCTAAACTCAATTTTGAGTATGCAAGTGAATCCCTAAACCACCAAGTCGACCAAGAGACGAATAAAGGAGCCTAGAAGATCAGAAAAGAGCCTCAAGATCATAGGAAAACTCTTGTAATCATCGTGCAACTGAAAACGCGTTCGATTAAGGTTTCTTTTCTTTTATTCATTCATATATCCGTGTGTGTATTTTTACAAGACTATCGGCTGATTACCTTTAGCGTTTCAGCATATTTATGAAGATCGAATGTGTGGTTTGTTTATCTTGATTGCTTTAATTTATCGTTGATTGTTGTTATGATAATCAATTTATATTTGTCTTTCGTGTCTTAAGTATGCGACCTATCATTCAACTGGGTTTAGTCCTACATATTTAATGTGCTGCAACTTCAGTGTTGTTTAGGCGTAGGCTAAGAGTCTGGGATAGCTCTCTATATTACAATTTATATATCTAGAATCATATGATCACAAATATTGACCTATCTTTGCCTTTAGATTATTGAGCTTAGTCGTGCCATAAGGTGACCTTGGTATCAATGAGTACGTTCTTATTCCATTGGTAAGGACTCGAACAGTGGACTACTAGTATATAAAGAGCTGTTAAGCAGTAAGTGGGTAAAGTCTCGATGGGCTAAGGTTTAGTGAGAGCACCATTACTTAGATCCTAAGATAGATTATAATCAACAAATTATTGCTTTATGCGAATGCGTCTAATTGTGACAGGATTAACGTGTCTAGGTCTTAGGAAGAAGTACCGCCTAAGTCTTGGAATGATATGCCCTTTCGAGATAAGACAATAATTGCACTAAATAAACAAACCTGCGTTTTATCGGATTATTCATGGTTGATATGTTTTCCTTACATTAGTTCTCGACCATTCCTCTATCATTTGCTTGTCTTCTTGTGTGTGTTTATTGCTTTACTTGTCATCAAAACCTTAGGTTAGATACACAAAACTGTGCCAGTCTCTCAGGCTGAAACCCCCTTTTGCATTAGTTTTAAGTTTAACTTAGATAACTAAAATACTGATAGAATTAGGAGTTAACGCTCTCGCTCTTAGTGATCGACACCCTACTTACCACGAAACTACCACCGACCGGGTACACTACCCGTTAAAGTGTTGTTTTTAGGTTAAGTCAGCAAAATATAAATAGTAAAACTTGATACATAAAATAACACTACCACAAACGAACATTCAATTGGTATTGCAGGTTGTTAGCTATTAGGTAGTCATTACAAAATCGTGTTTACAGACTAAAATTTTCTTAGTAAGATATGAACTTAAATAGACATAATAACTAAAACTAAAATAGCCTTACCAACTGAGGGTATACAATGTAGCAACCAGCTCAGGAGAAGAAATCAATCAGTCAATCTCAATCAATAAGAAACAAATAGGAAGTGTTGGATAACAAATGCATTATGGTAAAGCTTTAAAAAAGAACAAAAAAGGAGGAAAATAGACCTGCAAACGACAAAGCATGAAGAACCCATGATTTATTTCGGAAGGAAGCCACGTATAGGACCAAGGAAAAATGTTTTTAATTGTATATATTACAAATATTTATTATAGAATGTAACATTATATGTTTAAGAATCTATGAATGCAAACCTAAACAGATAATGGTTGGAAAATCTATAATTTTATTTTGTTAAATGTTCTTAGGGGAATTTGTGCATCATTCAAAGTTATTGCCATTCCTTATGCATCATGGGACTAAATTTGCCTAAAGTTATTGAAGTTTTATTTTTTAGCATCCTTCTAAAGTTTTAGATATTAAATAGTTTACCATTATTTCTATTAACCATTACGGAGTGTAATAATTTTTTTTATCTTTTAAACAATTCTTAAAGCTAGCCGCCCATCGGGCGGGCCTTGAGGCTAGTACTTTTATATATCAAATTCGCGCGTTTATTGCCTTGTTTTATACTGTTTTTAAATGAATCTGGTACTTAATTTGTTTATATTGCAGATTCAGGTAATGAAGGCATTGGAACGGAAGGATTTGAAAAATGGCCAAAAATATATATACTGATACTACGTAATTTAGTAGAGGTACTAAATTTGTAAGGAAGGGCTACTGATAATCTTACAGGAAGCGACTCAAGAGTTTTAAATGAAGAATAGTACCATACATATTATTTAGTAGGGGTACTATATTTTTAAAGAGGAGAAACGCAGAATAACGGATGGATAAAAATATCAAGCTTTAGAAGAAACTACGGCGTAGTTAGACCTTATAACTACGCCATAGTTAATCATTGTTGGAAAAAGAATTATGCTGACGTCACAACTACGTCGTAGTTGGCCCGAAGTAACTATGTCGTAGTTAATATTTGCTAAATATAAGAAGACGCGTTTGAAAAACTACGGCGTAGTTAGAACTTATAACTACGTCGTAGTTAGTGAGTACTTCAGGGGTTGAAAGTGTATAAATGATATGGATTTTCGAGGATATTACTTATTACGTCAAGAACAATGAGGGACTAGAAGTGTCAAAGTCCTAAACTTATTAGTTAGTACTATATAAACTAAACGAATAGATACATTCTGATCATTCTCATTCAGAGCATTCTTTTGATGGATTTGTTTTCTAAAAAAGGAGAGCAAACTACTTAGTTGCTTGATTTGGGTATAGGACGAACCTTTTGATGTTCACCACATGATCCAACTAGAACATTGAGAGCATTATTTTAGCATGATTTATACATGATTCTTCAACTAGTAGAGTTTGAATTCAATTAATTGTTTTTAATGATTTATTTGATTTCAGCTTAATTTGTTGATGTTTGATATTTATTATGCTTAATTATTGTTCTTGTCACACGAGGAGTTCCAAATCGGGCGAAGAGAGATTTTAAAATTTTTATGACAACTCGGGCATCATTAGTGGGGAGCGCTTTTGCTTCAACCCATTTAGACAAGTAGTCAACAGCCACGAGAATTTACTTGTTCCCTCTAGAAGACGGAAACAGACCCATAAAGTCGATGCTCCATGCGTCAAAGATCTCACATACTTGAATTGCATTTTGGGGCATTTCGTCCTTTTGCGAGATTTTGCCTTGACGTTGACATGAGTCATACGACTTTACCATGTCGTGGGCATCGCAAGAAATCATCGGCCAAAGGAAACCGACATCAAAGACTTTCTTAGCAGTGTAGTTCGCACCATGATGTCCCCCGGTGGGTCTATTATGGCAAGCCGTGAGGATATCAACAGTTTCTTGACCGTGAACACATCTTCTAATCACTTGATCCCCACAAATCTGAAATAAGTAGGGATCGTCCCAAAAATAATGCTTTACATCCTTAAAGAATTTTTTCTTTTGTTGGGACGACATCCCTTTCACTATAAAATTCTTCGCATGATAATTTGCAATGTCGGCAAACCATTAGGTACTAGAATCACCTGAAAAGATAACATTCCAAGGGTCTCGAGAGGAAATGTTTCATTAATTTCCTTCTTCTCGAGATCACCTTGATGAGGATTCTCTAATCTTGATAAGTGGTCGGCCGCGAGATTCTCCGCTCCTTTTTTTATTACGAATAATAACATCAAATTCTTGGAGTAGAAGAATCCACTGGAGCAATCTCGGTTTAGTATCTTGCTTAGCAAGAAGATACTTGAGAGCTAAGTGGTCTGTATACACTATGGTCTTTGATAAGACTAAGTAATGCCAGAATTTCTCGAAACCATACACCACGACTAATAACTCTTTTTCCGTAGTAGTGTAATGTGCTTGAGCATCCGTCATGGTCTTAGTTGCATAGTGTATAGGCTGAAAATGTTTGGTCTTTCATTGCCCCAAGACCGCACCTACCGCGAAATCACTAGCATCACACATAATCTCAAAAGGTAGGTCCCAATCAGGGGAAACTAAAATTAGAGCTTCAGTTAACTTCTTATTTAGAGTATTAAACGCTTCAATACATTCCTTGAGAAAATGAATGGAGTTTCCTTTTCGAGAAGATGAGTCATCGGCCGGGCGATTTTAGAAAAATCTTGAATAAATCGACGATAAAACCCGGCGTGACCTAAAAAACTTCGAACGCCTTTGACGGAAGTCGGATGAGGGAGTTTAACTATAACATCAACTTTAGCTCTGTCGACCTCAATCCCGGACTTTGAAATCTTATGTCCTAGAACAATGCCTTCTTTTACCATAAAATGGCATTTCTCCCAATTTAGAACTAAATTAGTGTCTTCACACCTTTTGAGCATTTTGTCTAAATGGGAGAGGCATGAAGAGAAAGAATTCCTAAAGACCGAGAAATCGTCCATGAAGACCTCCATTGTTTCCTCGATCATGTCATGGAAAATAGCCATCATGCACCTTTGGAACGTGCCCGGAGCATTACATAAACCGAAAGGCATACGTCAGTAGGCAAATGTCCTATAAGGGAAAGTGAAGGTAGTCTTCTCTTGGTCTTGCGGGTCAATGGGAATTTGAAAATATCTAGAAAATCCATCTAAGAAACAATAAAATTCATTTCCAGCTAAACGCTTTAACATTTGGTCCATGAAAGGGAGAAGAAAGTGGTCTTTACGGGTGGCGTCGTTTAACTTTTGGTAGTCAATATAAACAAGCCAACCCATGACCAATATTGTAGGAATCAACTCATTATCTTCATTTTCAATTACAGTCATTCCACCCTTTTTAGGCACACAATGTACGGGGCTCACCCACGGACTATCGGATATAGGGTAAATCAATCCGGCATCAAGGAGTTTGATAACTTCCTTTTTGATAACCTCATGAATTTTCGGGTTCACCCTTCTTTGATGTTGGACTGCCAGTTTAAAATCATCCTCCATTAATATTTTGTGCGTACAAAATTGAGGGTCAATGCCTTTAATGTCGGAGATTTTCCATGCAATGGCCTATTTGTGTGACTTAAGAACCTTTAAAATGGAGGCCTTTTCTTCATCTTTTCTTTATCGGTTCCTTCTAAAAATGCATATTCTAGATAAGGAGGTAAATCCTTGAGCTTGAGTTTCGGTGGTTCTTTGATCGAAGGCTTTGTCATAGTAACATCAACTTTCTTAAGGTCCTCATTCTTCATCGGAGGGATATTCAGAGAAGGATCTTCATTCAACAATTACTCAAGGTAAAGAATATCTCCCTCCGTGTCATAGTAATCATCATCCAAATTAGAAAGCTCATCCAGGGTATGTAGAAAAGTCTCTATCTCTTCCCAAATGAAATCTCCTCCTTCAAAAGGAGTGAACGAGGGGGAGAAGAAGCAATGATAGGTTCCGAAGGAGTGGGATTGCCACTCATCGAACTATTTAAAAATCCAAGCACTTCTTGAGCATACTCCTCACATGCAACGTCTATGACATTGATTTGATTAACTGATTCATCATCATAGTTACGGGAGTATCTTGAAGTGTGCCCGACTTTAAATGTAATGGCCTCATCATTGACTCAAAGAGTTAACTCTTCACCGTGTAGATCGATTAATGCTCATGCCGTCCTTAAGAAAGGCCTCCCGAGAATAAAGGGAATCTGAGGATCGACATCGTAATCTACTACAACAAAGTCGGCCGGAAAATAAAACTTTCCAACTTTTACAAAGACATCTTTGGAAACACCAACCGGATAAGCAACCGATCGATTTGCGAGTTTGAAAGTCATGCGAGTCGGAGTAAGTTCTGAGAGAGAAAGATTCTTCCATACGGAAAGAGGCATTAGATTAATGCTAGCGCCAAGATCAGCCAAGTCTAAGCACTCATCTAGCTTCGGAAAATCACAAGGTATGAGAAACTTGCCGGGGTCTCCAAGTTTTTCGAGCAACTTTTTAAGGAGCACCGCCAAACAATTCTCATTTAACGGAGTATTTGCTAATTCGAACAATTTTTCCTTATTACTAAGTAAACTTTTAAACGTAGACGCGAACTTAGGCATATGAAGAAGAGCATCCGCGAAGCTAATGTCGAAATGTAATCTTTGAAAGATTTGAAGGAATTTCAACATTTGATTATTAGCCTTTTCACGGAGCTTTTGGTCGTTAAGTCTTGAAGGATAAGGTATCGATGGTTTAGGATTAGACTTTGGAGCAACATCGAGCTCTTGAATAGGAACTTAGACAACTGGAGACATGTGCGGTACTTCCTAAATTCATAGGTTGCACCTTGTCCTTTGTCACCTCCGGTTCACGTTCCACTTCCTTCGGAAGAGAAGAAGAAGTAGGTGGAATCGAGGGTCCATCATAAGAAACACCACTTCGGGTGGCAAAGAATTTTAAATCTCCTCTCGGGTTAGCAACGATATTAATAGGAAGTGATCCCGAACCCGAGGGATTTTACATCTGAAAGAAACTAGCCATCATGTTCTTTAGCTCATTGCTTTGTTTTGCCATTGAAGTCTCAAAATCGTTCTTCATTTCTGTTTTTATAGTAGTTATCTGATTTTGCATGGCTCTTATATTAGTCTCATTAATCTTTATATAGTTTGATAACTCATTCGAAGGTTGAACTTGATTTTGATTATTCGGAGCTTGATAATTTCCTTGATTAAAATTATTTCCTCGGTTCTGATTGTATCCTTGATTTTGATTATATCGGTTTTGATTATTTTGCACATTCGGTTGATTGAAACTGGGTGGTCTAAGGTAATTATTCGAGCGATAGCTAAGCATATTACGGACACCTTGCGATTGGTAGCAATTACCCCTCGAATTTTGGTTACCCGTAATAGCATAAGCGGCCTCTTGAGTGTAGCCACTGACGGCTGGGCACTCGGTAAAAGAATGGGTACCACCACAAGTTTCGCATTTCGGACTTATAGAATTACCGAATTGTATTAGTCTCATCATATCATAGAAATTCTTATTCATCATTTCCAAAGTCGAACAAAATCTGGACTCTCGTTCGTAGTAGTGAATAGAAAAGATAGTTTTCTAAGATGTCTCTCTCGAGTTGCTGAAGTGTCCCCAATGGTTGTGTGATGCGGTCATGTTCTCCGATCAGAACATTGTAACATTCTTCCAGTGTGCATTCTCATAAAAGTCCTCCTGATGCAGCATTATATGTGGTCCCGATGCCTTAACTACTAAACTATTATAGAACGTATCAATTTGTGTAACTAAAAGCATATTATGGTTAGGACACCGATCAATGGACATCTTGTAATGCTCCCATGCCTTGAATAATGATTCGTTCGGGTCTTGTCTAAAATTCGTGATCTCATTCCTCAATTTAGTCACCATCGAAGGAGGAAAATATTTTGAGCGAAATTTCCTCATCATATCGTCAAAAGAGTGGATGGAATTCCTTAGAAGGCGATCATACCAAGCGTTCAGCTCTGATGCGCAAAGAATAAGGAAAGAGATGATAGACGAAGGCTCATTGGAGACCCCATTTTGCTTCATGTGTTGGGTGACTTCTAAAAATTTGTCAATATGTCTATTAGCATCATCGCCCGGTAATCCGTGAAATTGGCAAGAATTTTGGACTTGTTAAATCATGTGATGACGAAGTCTAAAATTCATATCCTGAATTTGAATCAGGGCAATTGGTCCGCCCCGTTCATTTATAGAAGGTTGGCACAACTCCTTCATTGATCGGAGATCGGGAGCTGGCCCATTAGGTCTCACCACTGGAGGTGGACCATTATTATTTTAAGGAGGGGGACCCGCAGGAGGCTTTCCCTGATTATTATGAGGAATGCTCATAGTTTCTTCGAAGTCGAAAAGAGATGACGGTTCACCTAAATTCCTTCGTCGAATAAGACTCTCGGGGTCTCTATGCGGAGAAAATAGATTAGAAGAAGTAGAACGAGTGCTCATGCACTAAAAACAAGATAAGAAAAATAAGATTGAAAGAAATTATTTTTGTAACCGATAATCGAACAAGGGTACGGTAGATCTCTAGAAAACACACAAAGAAGCAGAGGAGCGGGTAAGCGCGAAGCGTTTTAAAAACATTCTCCTTTCGGGTCGAAGTTCGTAAGATCAACCCTCCTTAAACCTCTCTTATAGTTTGTTAATCTAAAGGTGAGCCATTTTCACAAGTGACACAACGGTTGTTTTTTTTTCAAATTTTTTTTATAGTATTATATAAAAGTAAATGAAAAATAATATAGAATTTTAAAATATATATTCACAAACAGCGATAACTTCACGGGGAAAGATCTTCAATGCACTAATCTTCAAACTTCAACACGATATTCGTTTCAAACTTCCCCGGCAACGGCACCAAAAACTTGATATGGACAATAATAGTCTATATATAAAAAATATATATCCTAAAATACCAAATAAGTAATAGTATAGAGAGTATCCCGTTTGATATAAAAATTGCTTGATGACAAACAATATTTTATCTCTCGGATGTCGTATCCCGACGAAGCGTGAATTGAAAATCTTGTTTTGGTTCGTGATCGCGTGCTTGAATATTCAATATTTTTTTAATTTTGGATTCTAAATCTAAAATCGCAAAGGGAAAGCATATAAAGGTACGCTAAGCTAAAAATTAAAGCAATTTAAAATCTAACGACATTTAAATCCAAAATAAAACTAATTAAAAACTAAATTAAACCAACTAATTAACTAAAAATGACAAAATAAAACTCAAAAAACTCAAAATGCAAATTTCTAAACTAAAATGATAAAATTAATTTTTAGAAACAGATAATATATTTTTTTTGTATTTTTATTATTTTTAAAACTAATTTTAAAGCTTTTTAAACTAAAAATTCAATTAAAAATATTAAATGAAAACTGAAAATTAAAAAAAATTCAGAAAAATTCTTGAACTAATAATAAAGGTTTAGGAAGAAAAATGGGATTCACAACTTATTCCAATAAGATGTGAAAATTATAATAAGCTAAATAAGCAAAATTGGAAAAGGGGTAAATAATAAATGGTGCAAAGATTTAAAAGAAAAAGACCCCAGGGCAGTTGGTTGAGGTGTTGTGTGTGTGAAGGGAAGGTCACAGGTTTGAACCCTGTGACCTCCTTTTTGAAAATTTATTTATTTTTTAATTTTCTTTTTGAAAAAGCTAAAGATTAAGCAACAATAAGCACTTTTAATAAAAGGACTTTTTGCCAGACTTATTAATAAGCTAGAATAAGCACAAATGAAAAGTGACAGAAAACTAAAAAAATAGTAAAGACTTGAAGATATTAAGCTAAAGATTTTAGGCTCTTGGACTCAATAAGCTAAAAGAAAAGTAAATAAGCTGAAAACAGCCTTACCCCTAGACCTAATAAGCACAAGTGACTAAAAATAAGTTGTGGAAACTAGAAGGGGGGGGGGGGGGGTTGAATAGTTTACAGGTTAATTGACCGGTTTAAAATTCTTTGCTTATAAAATGGTTTGATTCGAGTTATATGTCAATCAATCAACAATATGAATCACAACAAAAACTATCTAATGTAATGAACTAAATGAACAATAATAATATAAAGGGATAAGGAAAGAAACGATCAAACCAAGACACCAAGATTTATAGTGGTTCGGCAACGAAGCACCTCTTTGTTCCTACTCCACTCCCCGAGTACTCCACTCGAGATTTCACTATGTCAACAAGCTCCCTTTAGGCAGAGAAAACCGTTTACACGTCGCTTACTTTCTTTTTCGACACTAAGCTAGATGTCGAGTCCTAATCTTAGCTAGAACCAATCTAAGACTTCACTAAGTCTTTACACACTCACAAGATATATATACCCTTGGATTGACACACAATCCAAATCACACCAATACACAATTTACACACTTGGATCTACACACAATCCAATTTACACAACAACACTAAATATATGTAATGAAGATTTGTGATCTTGAGGAGGAAGAGAGAGATCACTTGATAACAATTCGTATATAGAAGAATACGATTGTTCTTCTCTTGCACTTGATTAGAAGAAGAAGAAGAAGAAGAAGGGAGGAAGAAAGAATTAATCACTTGAAACAAGATCAAGGTATGTTAGTGATCAAGATATGTGTTTTAGAAAGAAAGGAAAAAGAGAGAAAAATGGATTTGAGAAAAATCGTGGCCAGAGGTTCTGTTTTTCAGATGGGGTGGCCCAGTATTTATAGGGGACAAAAAATAACCGTTGCTGGTGGCGGTCCCTTATATATAAGGGGGCCGCCGGGCCTAAAAGGGGGCCGCCACTAGACTCCGCTCCCTTTTTTTTCCTTTTGTGGTGAATGTTGTATCTGTTATAGAACCTTTTATTTTGGGGGGAAAATTTGAATTTCAAATTTTTAAGTTTTTAATAAAATATTTCTTTTTATGAATAAATATTTTGTTTTTATATTTTTATAAAAACACATTTGTAGAAATGTAAGGTTTAAGGAAAATATTTTCTTGATCACTAATCATGTTTAATGATTTGTTTATCCATACCTTAAGTGATTAATCTTAGAAATAAAATTTTATGATTAGTAATTTACAAACGTTTAATTTTATCGTAAACGTTTTCACATTTTGTTATTATCAAAACATTGAGAGGTCGAAAAATATAAATAACGTTTTTAGACATTATTTGTATTAACAATAATAGTACGTCTTAAGATGATTTCGTACATATAAAGAACTTGAAAAACGGATGTAAAACGAAGAAGATATGAATTTATTAAGATACCGGTAACTATTAAATTTTTGACATTTTTTGGTAAAATCATAACGAGCAGGTCAGATCAATAAAGTGCTTCCTTGCCTTCACTCTAACTTTTTTTGTGCCTTTTCTTCAGCAGTTGTAGGAGCAATTGTAGTCTCAACACCTTTAACAACTTTTGTTATTGGAGGTGCATTACCATTCTCTATAACTTCCCATAGAGAATAATCAATCATTTAAATGTACTATTCCATCCTCATCCTCCAAAGTTTATACTCACCTGGTTTGAGCATAGGCACTTTTGATGCAGCCACCATATGTACTGAGTCTTGATCCATGTCTTCTTAGCAAAGTTTCTCAAAGCAACAAGCTCTGATACTACTTGTTAGATCCCAGTTACTTCTAATGGTCGAATTCCTTAACCTTGTTTAAGGTTTAGTTATGCTAGACAAATCTAACACAGCTTAGTTTAAGAAACTTTGTTTGATAATACTAAAGAACTTCGGAATCTAATCTATTAATATAAGAAAATTCTCCAGAACACAAAACCAATATAATTTTCAACATAAAAAGCTCCAAACATTATATTACAATAATTACGAATACTCTCCTAGTATTAGGGTTACAAAACCTTGAAGCTATGAATTATACGACTAAGATACATAAGATTTCTAGATTAAGATACATAAAACTCTATGCCCTAGGACCTCCTTTTATACACCAAGAACTCCTAGTCGATTACAAAAAATAAAATTCCTAAAAACTTAGATTATTCTTAAGATCTATTCTAAAAATAACAATCCTTTATCTCAAAAGTAATCTGATCTTCAAGCAATCTTTTATCTTTTAGCAATTGTAATCTTCAGCAGTTTTATACTTTGTACCAGAAACATAAACTCTTAACAAGCAGGTAGTAACTTATACACCTCACAATAACTATGTATAAGCATACAACTCTTACAATATTTTCTTCAATCTTCACCAGCAGTACTAACTTTACTCTACATACGAATATAAACTAGCATTACTAAGTTACATCTAGAAGTACCAATTACCAAGTAAGTAGTAAAATAGCAGTACTAACCATTAGCATATTTTTGCTTAAGTTTAATGAACAACACTAACTTTAGCTTAGCAGCAGTAACACAAACTTTAGCAGCAGTAACTTCAAGATCATCATGAAGTCTTAATCCCCAACTAATCCATCCAAGGAAGTAGTATTGAAACCTGTAATCGAATCTATAGCTATGTGACAGAATATCATAGTTTTCTGGGTTTTAACTTTGAATATATAAAGTTTTTGTTGGGAAACCATGTGATATCAATCAAACATTTGTTCTTGAAAATGGTTATAAATCTTGTTTATTTTTGAATATGATCCTTTACTGAATTCATGATAATGTTATGTGATTTTGTTTGTTACTTCTTTGATCATGTAGTAGTCATCTTGTTTGGTGGGCGTTTATGTGATCTTTGATATAGAGCGTTTGGATATGTGTTTATTGAATTGGTAAAACATATTTTATATAAGAATATAGGCCGAAAGGGTTTTTTATATATGTGTTCTATATCATTCCACTTATTATATTGGTTATAATAACTTATATATGTCAAAAGGATTTGTTGTTATTAATCGATATAATCACTAGTTACACTTAAAGGCCGAAAGGATTTGTAACTAGTGATATCTTTATTCTCTAAACTTGTAAACACTATCCTAAACATATCATTGTCTTAGTGATCATTGCCTAAACAAACATACTTTAATTCCTTGCTTTCATCATCTCTTAATCGCTTTCTTTACAATATTCAATATATGTACGTTTTGGTTAATTTGATAAGTGACAATCATTTTTAGACTTATCCCTCATTACTTAAAAAAAACATTGAAAACTAAAATTCTCTTGGATGACCGGACTTACCTAAGCTATAACTCTAGATGAAAGGTATGCTTTGCCTGTTGTATATTTATAAAAAATCAGTATTCTATATTATAAAATTAAAACTTTTTAAAATAAAAAACCAAAAACAAGCATCAAGCGCATGGTCCATTGTGGTGATAATTGTAGTATTTTGCACAAAGGTAAGGTTCGAGCATACACTTGCTTATCCCCAGGCCTAACAGTGTAAGCTCTAGCCACATTTTGCCTCTTGAAAGGCGTTTGTTGATCATGATTGTCGCATGGGTTATTATCAAGTCTTCTTTTGTTGTTAGTCTGTCTATCAGCATAGGTATGAACCTTCTGGTCCATCAAATCATTTTCCAGCTCGATAGCTTCTTGCATCGTCTTCGGCCTAACTGACATTACATTTCTCTAAATATTGTCGGGAAGTCCACCAACATATTTCTCCACCTGATCAGATTCTTCAGGAAGCATTCTCCCACACATCAAAGCTAACTCCTGAAAACTTTATGTGTAGCTCACAACATCCGTACCCTTCACCTTCAGATTCCACAATTCAATCTCTAGTTTCTTGATTTCACTCCTCGGACAATACTTGTCAGTCATCATTTTCATTAATGTCCTCCATGGCATCCCATAGGCAGCATCATGTCCAACAGTCTTAACATGGCAATTCCACCACGTTAGTGCACAACCAAGCAAAGTACAAGTGGCATACTTAACTTGGCATTCAACGGTGTTGTTGCTGATATGGAATACAGATTCCATCTTTTGAAACCACTGAGTTAACCCTACAACTCCTTCAGTACCTTTAAAGTTAAGGGGTTGACAATTTAAGAACTCTTTGTATGTGACCCTCGAGCAGTGCGCACAGGTCCTCTACTTCCAATTCCTGAATCATAGCTTCCATCTCCATTGACATTTCCGGGGTTACTATTCCGGTTTGTTTCATATTCAGCCAACGCATCAGCCACGCGTTGGGCTATCAATCGGTTAATAGCAACTTCACTCATAGGGGCTTTCTTTGGAGGCATTTTCTTCAAAATCAGAGGAGTAATAAGATAAAATTAGTCTAGTTCTAAAAGTTGTGCTCCAAATATGAAATATTATGAGGTGACAGGTTAAAGTTGTGTTTCAATTAATCGGCATGATTCTAGGCGATGGATCACAAGATGGCATAAGTGTTTCACTAGTATGGGGCGGGTGTTTTAAACTCGAAATTGAAAGATAAGGTAACTAGTAGGATCGGCGGACCGTGACAAGTTTCGATGTTATGTAAAACGGTATTACGTAAAGTCATGAAAGTTTTTAAAGACCACCGTGTCATTCACAATGTCTTGAAAGATGTCCTAGTATTTATATAGATAACTTTTATATAAACAAGTGTAAAATATACCCAAGGTAAGCATATATCTAAGTCATGTAAGCAAGTAGTGTAAGCAAGTAATGTATGCACATGAAAAAGTTTTTATGTGGAAGCAAGTTAAAAATGGATTAAAGTCCAGTGTAAAAATGCAAACCTAGTTTCTCTATAACCTTAGCTCTAGATACCAATCTGTAACACCCTCAAAATGTGTCGCAGCGGAAATATGTCCAGGAGTGTTACTTCATGAATATATTGCACAAGATATAAGAGAACAACATCTAAATGAGTCGTTTGAAAAGTAATCTCGTTGAGTTAATTGAAATTTAATAGTTATAATATTTGTCCCAAGGTTTGCATCATAATGAAAGACTGGAAGTAATACAACAAGATTTGATCTTTTGAATGTATGTAGAAATTCATGAATGTAATCTTGAAAAGTCTAGACTCCAATGCACATCAGTTACGTCAAGCATTTAATTCACCTGAGAAATACATGCTTAAAAGTGTCAACATAAAGTTGGTGAGTTCATAGGTTTATGTAAGTATAAATGTTGGACCGAAATGTTTAAAATGTGTATTGCTTAGTATACAATATCTGAAGGTGTGATTACGATTACACTAAGCTCATGACACCAAGGTTACGACTTGTATGTATGCCAATCTTTTCAGGCACTGTAAGTGCTCATGTGAATGCGGTAACATTCAAAATTCGACATGGTAGAGCCCGTTGGCCATGTTTGGCACCAATCCTGGACGGGGATGTCAATCCCAATAGATCTATTTATAACACTCGCGCTTACACACAGTAATTAACAGCTCATGCTACTTAAGCTAATCCGTAATCAATTGAATGAAAGTAAGGTTTTTGCATCCATAAGTGAAAACAAGCAATGTATCTTGTAACATTTGTTCCCCGGTAATTTTCAGGTCATTTACAGATACTATTACATTTCACATTATTTTTTCACGTACGCGGATCGCTTTTAATTTTAATCGTTAAGCTAAATCGCGTAGACTGAAAATGATCATACAACGTAAACGGGCACCAAACAATAGTTTACGTCAAACAAGTGTTAAATAAATATTACGAAGATAATTTATAACTTTTCGTATTTTTTAAGATATTTTAATAAGATATTTTATTATATTATTTTTCTAGAAATTTCTTTAGATTATATATCTAAAAATCTATTTAGAATTTTCTTTAACTTAAACCCTTATTAACTTACAAGAGTTTTCTTACCATATTAAGCCCTATTATAAAGGCCTTAAACTAGTAAGAAAAAACATACAAAACACATTCTAATGTAAACACAAAATCTCATCTCATTTCATCTCATCATATATCACGTCTCAAAACCATCTCCATAACAAATCCATACTTGATTTTCTAGAATCAAAAACAAGTGTTCTTACATCATCTAAGGTGTACTAAAAAGATCGAGGTTGATTTCTCGATTCGCAGATTAAAGAAAGTTTGTGCAAGATTCGGGTATTTCCAAAGGATTAAGGGTTTTTCTAGTGTTATAATCTCGGGTTTGATTTCAAAACAAGGTTTAGATAATTTGTTCTTCATCATATCATCCTCCTAAGTTATCTAAATACTTTTTATACATGTTCCATTTCATGATTTTATTGATTACATGTTCTTTATAGCTAAATCACCATTTAGGTTCTTTAATGGTTTGATTAAAAGTGAATTAGAACACTTTTATCTCGAAATCCTTTAACAAAATATGGACCTAAAGGAGCGTAATATATGTAAGACATAAGATATTAAGGGTTCTAATGGGTTTGTAACAAAGTGGTAAAGCTAAAAAGTCCTAAAAACAAGTTTTAAACACATTCTGTATAAAACAATATCTTAAGGGCTGTTTTGAAATTCAAAATTTTACAATATATGTTTTTATGATTTTATAAAATACAACATGTCACACGGATCGAGGTCATAAAGATCTCGGAAAAAAACTGATTATAACGAAGAAGATACACTATTTACAATTTACGATAGTTAATATTTTTATAAAATAATTTTTATAAAAAGTACTATTTCACCACAAAACTTATAACTTTATAAACATCAATAATATGATAAAATTAAATTAACAAAAATGTTCACGAAAGAATCACTAAAATCCGGAGTTTAAAACGAATAAAGTTATGACGATTATACGATTAAGCTAATTAAATTTATATAAATTATTACTATTCATGTATAGTAAAAGTACTATTCATCAACAGATTTTAACTTTTTAAAAATACGATAATTTGATACATCTTTCAAATATGAAAGCGTGAACGAAGGAAACGTACAACGGGTTTAAAACGAGAAAGTTACACACTAATTTCCTAACTTGTGCACTAATTCCCGAGGTATATAGTGTTGGTTCGTTTTTTAATAAAACTTTTGCAAACTTTAATGGAAACATTTAATAATATTTATAATAAGTTTTTAGACTTTATAAATATTATTCTACAAAGGCGATTAAACCATTTAACGATTATAACGAGATAAAATACATGGTAATTATATAATCGAAATACAATTTAACATAATTTCACAACGCAACTAGATGGTGATGTACTATATAGAAATATTAAATTGTTATAGTTACCAAAGGTGCTATATTACTAGGAATTTCGATAATGAGCTCTTCGAATGGCTATTGAAACGAGTTGTTGGATTACGATTTAAAGTATCCTAAGCTCCTCGTACGTCATCATGACTCTCTTTAAGTTATGATAAGCCCGAATGATAGTACGCTATAACAACTATAAGATATATTCAATGTTATTAAATATAAAGACTTGGTAACTCTACACTACCTTATTTACTTAGGTTGCTTTCGGATATTTCCGTGATACATTTTCTGCCATTTACCTGATTATTTCATCACTTCACTTCTAAGGTGAGTTCATAGTCTCGCAATTCAATCTTTTTAATGGTTTTATAATATCCTCGAGTGGAATAACATGCTTTTTTACAAACTCTTTTACATACTCGTTATTTATAACAATGTGATAACTTTTTCAAGACATAGTGAGTTTCAATAGTCTCGCAATTCATCTTTTCCAATGTTTTATGAAACCCGCGAGGGGAATACATGCTCTTTTACAAACATGTATATTTTACTACAGTACGAATTACCTTTCATACTTTTGTGAGTTCATAGCCCCCTTTTTACTACTAATTGTTTTACAAACTCAAAGGGGTGAAATACCATAGCTATTTTACTATTGAGACACAAGTGTTTTTTAAATGTTTTCAAAGTGTTTTAAACAGTATGCTATCCAGATTACTCCTGAATATTATGGCCTAAGTTACCACTATTGGCCATTAAGTCCCTGCATATCATGAACCGTCATTGCTAAATGTATGAGCGCGAGAGTTTAGGATAGATCTATCGGGACGACAAACCACACCTTAGAATTCTGGTCACAAGTTGACCAAGGTGCATTTTAACATTGAGAATACATTTTATGCTGTTGGCAAGCATCCTATACAATTGGGCACAAACTAGTTAAGGCTTCGGGGTCATGAGCGTTAGTCGCAATAATACAAAGTGTTAGACATGATAATGTGTTCTCTTGCTCTACCTTACCTATTTTTTGACTATGGAATACGAACATAGTCTGCTATTACTTGTTTTGGACTTCGGAATATGTACTTAGTCCACCATTACTTCGATCTTGTGGTCCACTACTAAACATTACTTGATTTACTGAATCACTACTTGGATTTCGGAAATAACACTTTGAAATACTGTAACGCTACTTTTCTTACAAAGACATTTCTTAAATTATTTCAACACTGCTTTTACTTAAACCTATGAATTCACCAACTTTATGTTGACCGTTTTTGCATGTTTTTCTCAGGTTATTATTTGCTAGTGGAGCATTGGGAGCATTCGAGTCGCGCGGATATGTTTTTGAACGCTTAATAATTTGAGTACCATTAAATAATTTGTAAACTCTGATTTTAATATAACGAATGTGAAATTTATTTAAACGTCTCTTTTGAGGTCGTTTTCCGTGACTTGTGTTTTGTGCCCTGAAGTAGCACCCCATTGTTACCATTCCGCTGCGTTGTACCAGATTTTGGGGGTGTTACATGAAGTATCTAATCGTGGCAATCGACTACTTTACTAAATGGATGAAGGCGAAGCCGCTAGCTACCATTACTGGTAAACATGTGGTGAACTTCGCTTATGATAATATTGTCTGCGGGTTTGGGATCCCAGCTACCATTGTCACAGATAACGGAACCCAGTTTGTGAATGACCCTTTCAAGAAGTGGGCAGAAAAGCTCATGATTAAATTAATTTGTACCTCA
>BQNB010004217.1:0-10000 GCA_026074375.1 Tanacetum coccineum
AAGGATTTGTTGTTATTAATCGATATATTTAAAGGCCGAAAGGATTTGTAACTTGTGATATCTTTATTCTCTAAACTTATAGACACTATCCTAAACATATCATTGTCTTAGTGATCATTGCCTAAACAAACATACTTTAATCATTTACTTGAATCATCCTTTATTGTTTTCTTTACAACATTTGATATATGCAAGATTTGGTTAATTTGATCCGTGACAA
This sequence comes from Tanacetum coccineum, assembly GCA_026074375.1. Classification (NCBI taxonomy): domain Eukaryota; kingdom Viridiplantae; phylum Streptophyta; class Magnoliopsida; order Asterales; family Asteraceae; genus Tanacetum; species Tanacetum coccineum. Next base: position 221 of record BQNB010004217.1, read on the forward strand.
TCTTATTAACCTTAGCACCTTAATTACAAACATTGAAAACTTCAATTCCTGTGGAATGACTTGGACTTACCTAAAGCTATACTATACACGAACGGGTACACTTCCTGAGTGTTGTGTTTTTAGTAAAAAATTGGTATTTTTAGTTATTATAAATTTAAAGCTTAAAAAACACACATCATGGAGGAATAGAAAACAAATACAGTTTCAAGGTAAAGTGTCATAATCGTTTTTGTATGGGAAGAGAACCGAAACAAAAAGGGTTTCGGTTAAGGATGTTTTAAGTGGGACGACCTCACTTAATGAGGAGAGGTAGGGATGTATATATAGTACAAACCCTTTATTTAACATGTATTAATCAGTTTTAAAATGACACTTTTAAAAACAACACTTTAGGTCCCTCTCTTTTTATTTAACATGTATTAATCAGTTTATAACGTCTAACGGTTAAACTAACAATTGTTAAATATTTTTCGTGAAGTATATTTAACCTTTAATGTGCGTACCCCCAATAGGCTCACGTACTTCTTAGTTGTATAACGTGCGTATCCAACTACTAAGTTTAATAAACGTACTATTCGAACGTACTATTCGTATCTTAACGTGCGTGCCCCCAATAGGCTCACGTACTTCTTAGTTGTATAACGTGCGTAATTCAACTACTATATTTCAACAGCTCCCACTTGGGAGTTGGAGTAGCAGACTACATCTATACCAATAATAGAAATGTCTAGCAACACTCCATTGTTATAAACTAGAAATACCTAAGATGAAGTTTTAAGAACACTCTCAGTATAATGGTTATGTATTACTTGCTATTATCATCCCTTTGTTATAGATACCGTTAAACCATGGATATGGATCCTAACTCATTCCATATAGTTTAACTATTTAGTTTCTCATTATAGAAGTTAATTAAGATCTATCAAACGTAATCAAGAATCATCTTGAATTACACTTTGGGTACGGCGACACAATCATCTGATTAATTCTGGAGAGGCGCCAATGGTATCATACTGCAATTAGGCAATTAGAGGAATAAATTCTTTTGAATACAAGTATTGTGGATGCTGCTTCACATCACTTTTAAGAATATCTTTTATAACTACCTTTTTCATGATAACGTTTTACTTATAATTAAAAAGTGATATCCACACATACAGAACTTGTTTGTATCTCAAGTCCATGGATGACTTATTTAATCATTTTTGATATCTTACTCATGACAAGGATCTAAAAGTAAATATTCAAATGTTAGGGTTGTCCAATATGCATCCCTTGTGAATAACATATGAGTTTGGTGGGAACAATCCACAGATTCAAAATATATAACCAAACACTCACATTTGTCTTAATGTAACAATATTCCCTTATTGTTAACCGAAAATGGATATATTTAGAATAATAAAATTATTCAAGGATTAAACATGAAAATATAGAACATAGTAGTATAAATGAAAATGATCATACCAAGTATGTCAATTCATTATTTAAATACAACTGCTTTGAGTTTCATTATCCAAATATTAAAAACAGATATGAAAAAGACTAATTAGTAAGTTAAAATCTAATGTTTCCAACATTCTCAACCCTTTCTTTACAAGACAACTAAATAGTCATCTGAGTAAACTTTCTGAATACTTGTTTTAAATTCACAAATTGTGAAGGATTTAAACGATATATGAGTGTCTTATCGCACATGTGCATACTATTGCAAGTGTCATAGTATGGAAAAGTCATAATACCTTTTATAGGGTATTTGAAGTCAACAACATACCGACAGTCATCTTTACAGTTTCTTAAAATATAAAGTATTCTTATTCTTTAATGTGTATTGCAATAATATTCTTAGTTGAGCATATCTAGTTAGCATATTTATCATAAATTATGAAATCCTATTTTAACTAGGGTTGGTTATCCTCTAGTATCAGTGTACACAAACAACACATGCCTTATAATTCGTAAACGTATGTTTTAACAGTCATCTAAATACTCTTAATTAGATATCGCGTTGTTAGCTCATCTTGCTCTTGTGCAAAAGTAACAACCAGGTTTCTAAACATGTATTAAAAAACACAGGTTTCCATACCAGGTTTCCATTCATCTTAGTAGTTAACAGGTTCACTATGATCCTCTAACTTATATCCCTCAGCATTGATATTAAAATATCACTCAATTGATGGGGTATCCTTGTTGATTTATGAATGAGAGTAACATTATACTTTTGGTTCAACATTTACATGTTTAGCCTTAGTATGACATTCACAAGTGTATTCAGAAGGCTGTGTATTTTGTTCTTGAATATCTTTAAGATCTATAGATGTTGCCACGTACTTTTGTAAGTAGAGACAATTATCTAAATACTAAGTATTAAGCAATAATAAATTATTCTAAATTGGGACATACAAAATACATTTTATAGTTCTCATCTCTAGTTTGTTATTAACACACTTCATAAGATTTTAACAAATTTTATAACTTTAATCAAGACATAATGGGGTTCATCCCAATCCATAAACAGATAATGTCTTGAATACATTCTAGGTTGGAACTATATTGAGTGTATACATGACACACGCAATTTTCTAACCTTGATATATTTTGGTGGTAGGTCAATTAAAGTTATCAGAAATCAAACAATATGAATATAGTTTATTTCAACACATTAGACATACATAATAATGTGGTATCCTATGAGTATTGGAATTGTGAGACTACATCAGAATTCCTTAGATAACTTAATTTTCTTTAGGTCAAATACTTACCAATATGGTCGTGCCAAATCGAATACAAAGTATTTTAAAACCAAGTGCATGCTATAACGTATATTTCTTTGAATAGTTTAAGAACTCTATGTTCATGTGTTTACAAGAAAACAGAACATGTCAAGTATACATTATAAGTCTTTGAATAATTCAAGGACCTTATGTTTATGTGCTAACTAGAAGACATAACAATGTTACAACTTACTTTATGTTATAAGTCATTGATAAATTCAAGGACTTTATATTTATGTCTTAACATGAAAACATAATTATAGTAACCAAAGTAGTTATGAACGCAAACTTTTGAGTTCAATAGTAATTTCAATTTAATTTCATACTTCATAATTACGATTATATAATTAACCATGATTATATTGACTATAACATGTAGTCAATGTGTTGAAGTAGCTTTACATTATATCTTGACATTTAAATGTAATAGGGCAACAAACATCTTGTGTGTTTAAGTCCTAGTATAATTATTAGCTTTTTTATCTTGCGCTTAAGAGAAACCAATAATCATATTGTTATATGTTGTTCCTTGCACACACTTAAGATTTCTCCCACTTGGGTGCGGCACAACATTATTTAAAGTAGACAAACAATACGACAAGCGTTCGATTGTATAAACAATATGATAGTGTCATAGATATTTCAAGTAGATTTCGAACCATAACATTTAATAAGGAATTACGCATTATTATTTTAGATAACGTTATAGGAAGCAAAATCAGAAATGCAACTTGTTATCTAATAAAATAAAATGCAATCTTCTTTTAAACAATGGTTGTTTATATTCAAAAAGTAATGAACTATTTCAAAGTAAGCTAAAAATAATATGAGTAACTAACAAGGAAATATAGTGTGTGGCTCCCACTAAATTAGACACGTTGCATGAATGTATTTTCAGTAGTAAAATTCAAAGCTCCCACTGGATTTGTCAACATTGTAAGTGTTACATCACCAGTAGAGAGCAAATAGCGATTTATTTACTTTCCTACTCTCTTAGAATGCCTACAAGTAGTAATGTACTTAGGTATTGAATAAAGTATATGAAGTTCTACTTATGTAGATGAGGGACTAGCCATTCATGTTTTTATTAACTTAAACATTTAGCATGCAATTCATCCTTAATAAGTTTGCCTAGCCACAAGGGTGTGTAACACTCTAATGAATAATGTGAGTCCAAGAAAAATACCTAGAAGAAAAGCTAGTAATTTTCTTTACTCGTTGCGGTTTATTAAGAATTCATCTTATTATCATTTAAACTCATACATTGTCTTGACAAGTGCAAGATTTCATTATTCTGGTAGCTATAAACAAAATGTTCTCTAGTTACACAAAATATTTTATTTTTTCAAAGATTTTAGAACCGAAAAAGGGTGAGAAATATTGAAAGTAAGTTTAAATATAATGAGAAAAAATTAATTTGTAATCCTATCTTAGTTTTGTCAAGCAAAGAGAAGATATAAGAGTAAGTCTCTCTCTGTCTTACCAGGAAAAGAGACTAGGTTTGTCTTTTTAAGAAAAATAAACTTTCGTTTACGAATTATGTTGCAATAATTACATTAATTAGAACGTAGAAAGTTCAATTTTAGTATTTTTGATAATTAATTCTTCTTGAAATTAACTACCCTTTGTTTTAAATAAAACAATTAATTTACTAAAAGACTAAGATCCAACTTGATCTCCCATTACAGGCTATATAACCAACTAGTAAACAAATAGGGCAAGAGGTAAGCGACATGCGTTAATTGCATTAAAATGCAACTCTTAGATTATGAGACACATGGCATTAGTAACACATATAGTAATGTCATGTACATGTTTTGTCTCATCTTATGCCTCAGGTCCAAGGTCTGACCACGCATACTCGATTTAAGTCCACCAAAATGAGAACTTGCAAAAATTAACATAGATCTTACCTATGAAAAATTTTGCCTTGGGTTGGAAATACCCTAAGGTCTGACCAAAGTGATAAAACAAAATGCAAGTGTTCTTAGATTGGCTGGAATAGACTTAAAAATTTACATAAGGTATACACATAAGTTTTATAAAACACGTGTCAAAAGGTGTACAAAGAAGCATGCAAATCATCTTTGTAACACAAGTTAAGAAAAAACAATTTTGTTAACTTAGTTTTTAGGCATGCTAATATCGTAAGAAACATTACAAATTGACCAAACCCTATATTGTACTACTGCATGTGTCCGAATACACAAGTTCTTCCAATAATTGCCTTATAAAGTGGCGCGGGAACAAATTAAAGATCAATTATGCAAGAACCCGCACATATGTGATATGCCTTGTAAGCCATGGTACAGTAGCAATCATCATATGATAAAAGCACAAAAACTTTGAATTTACAAGAAAACAAGTTTCATAGTTTAATGTCCGTAAATTTTTCAAAAAACTAATTTTTACAAATAACACATAGGAGGCCACATGGAATTAATAATATGTGTGTAATTAAAGAGACATAATTAAATCAAAAATTCAAGATTAACTTATCACCGGATTCTTCGAGTATATTTTCCACACCTCGATAAGTTTTATAAGAATCTTGATTTAATTAAAACAAGTTTCGATATATGAGAATTAGTCCGTTTATAATTTCAAAAATCTTTTGCATATAATAACACGTCACATGGAATATTTCATATAAGTACATAAACAGACAAAAAGAGGGATAGAGGTGACGACAGACTCTATATAGAAAGCAGTAAAACATATAATACTCCGAGTTTTCAAAAGAGTCTTCCCTAAATGGAGAACCAAAAGACTCTCATTAGGTTTTCAGCTGAGTACCTAGATCGCCACATCCATCATATAATATGATTGCGTAAGTTTTAAGGCCGGAAAAAGAAAAAGAATAGAAAAAATAGAAAACTTAATTAACAATTTAATTTTAGATCTATTCTTTTTAATCATTATTAACTAGTAATAGTAACAAGATCTTAGGTTTTATTTATTCTTTATGGCAAGAATTGCATATTATTGCCATAATTTTCAATTAAAACAATAAATAAATGATTACTTAGCGGATCTAGTGTGTTACTAGTGTGTAACCCATAACAACAAACGAGCGTGATGCCACTGTTGGAATTTTATAAACTAGTTAACTAATTAACTACGAGTACGCAGTGGATGGATCTAGTTTGATATTAAGAATTAACACACAAATAAAGTAAGTAATACCAACCTTTATGTTTAATGATAAAATTCACTAAACGAGAGTCTTAATCTTAAAATCTTTAGTGATTAAATTACCACCTCTAGTCGTTACTTCATGATTACCAAAACAACTTGTGTTTAATACTTGTTCTATATCTGATCTAAATACCAAAGTGGTATGCGTTTAGATCGAACTAAAAATATATAAAAATAAAACCACCAAAACAGACAACCACAGGACTCGAACATGGGTCTATTAGAACAGAAAGAGAAGGCACAACAGTGGACTACAAGTCCTAGTTGGTGTAATTCAAACTGACTTACTTTTATACAAGGGATCCGTACATGGAATGAATGCATTATTAATTCACATGTCAACCAAAATACATGCATACGTATGTACACATGCAAACTATCACTTTGCTTTCTGTTTTGTCGAGTCATTGGGGGAGGAATAGAAAACAAATATAGTTTTAAGGTAAAGAGTCATAATCATTTTTGTGTGGGAAGAGAACCAAAAAAAAGGGTTTTGGTTAGGGATGTTTTAAGTGGGACGACCTCACTTAATGAGGAGAGGTAGGGATGTATATATAGTATACAAACCGTAGCTAAAAACTTGTTCCCTACTCCAAGTTATTGACTAGCAATCTCAATGATGAGGTGTCATTTTAAACACTTTTTCGAGGTCGTTTAACCCCCTAAATCATGCATTTATGCCCAAAATAGGTACTTAATCGTTCCTTTTCAGGTATTCAGCATTCGGAAGGCATTTGGAGGAAATACACGTAACTTGGCTCATTTGAAGAAGAAACGGACAAGACCACGGACCTACACCAACATCTCTTAAGAATTTCTACTCAGAAGTTACACGTGACGTCGTCACAACCCATCTCAAGACGGCATCATAAGATCTCCAGACGGCGTCAGAATGTACAACCTAGCCCATTATCTAGAATATTCTATTCATGATGGCGTCACAATTAAAACGCGACGCCGTCACAGCAATTTTCCTATATATATACAAATCTATTTTTAGGGTTTTAAGGTGTGTAACTTTAGAGTAAAAGAAAGGGACGAACCCTTGTTCATTTAGCAGTTGTTAGGGACGATTTTTAGGGCCTCAAAACCCTATTGTACTTCTTTCATATCATGTTTTAATCAAGTAAGACTATCTTAATCATTCAATATGTCTTGTTGTGTGATTCTTATTTGTTCTTACTTTATCTTTAACATGCTTGGCTAAACCTTCTATCGTGTTTATTTATGATTGTATGAAACCCAGGATGTAGATCTTAGTGGTGTTGCTTCTTGTGATGAATATGCATGTTAGGTCTTAGAAAACTAGCTTTTATCTGTATCGCTATTGATATGTCTAGGAAAACATGATTGTGTAGAAAGGATACCATCGGGTAACAGTCTTCATAATACCTTGCCCCTTATATGGTTGATACACTCTTAATATATTTCAAATGCATTTAATATACTCTTAGGGGCCTTATAATAGTCTTCATACTACCTTACTTGTGCGTTGCCTTAACAGAATATTAAATAGATAATGGGTTCGTGTAATTCGTTCATGACTTAGGAAATAGTTACATAGATCATCACAAGTGTGACAAAGCAACAACACTAGGAGAAGCAATCTAGGGAGTAATACATGATTAAATAAACATAATCTTTTTTTATATTGTTATCACCAGTACCTTAGTGTGACACCCGTGATTTGAGCAGGTTAGTCTTATCGTTGGAGTTGGCTAAGTGTTTTTGTGTGCTTAATTTGTGATACATGTGCCATTGTTATGTGCTTGATATTCAATTTGAGGTGTGTGTTTGTTAGCCTCAAAATATTGAGTCAAACATGAAGTTCGTTCATTATGTATGTTAGTCTTGGTCAATCAATTAGTTAACGTTGTAATAGGAAAGTATCGGGAATCTGGCTCGATAATTAAACTAATATTGTATATGTTTTGGGTTTAATCACAAGCAAGACCCAAGCCTAGATCCTAGTTAAATATCCCGCATGTCACTTTAAGTGTCGGGGTATATATATACCTTTTCCACTTTGGAAAAGGTACACACATAAGTTGATTTCATTTTAATATATTTCTCTTCTCTAATTCTCTCTCAACTCTCTCTCTTTTTTCTCTCTCTAAAACATCATATCTTCTTCTATTTTCTAGTTCGATTCGTGTATGATTATATGAAGTGAAGTGTTTACAGGATTCTACAATTGGTACCAGAGCAAAGGGTGGATTCGTAAATTCGTGGCTTATTTTGTGTTCAAAAACCCCACGGCTCAAAATTTATTTTGGGCTTATTTGTTGGTTAATCTTGTTGTTTCTTGATCCTACATGTTAAACAAGGTATATTGTTGCCATTCCAAGTGATACACAAGGCTCTAGTTCGATAACAAAGCTTATAAGGTTCGGATTTCTTTCGTGTTCTTCGTGGAGGTTTGCTTCGTTTTTGAAGATCCACAAAGAAATACATGTTATTGTGTGTTTAATCATCAAATACCCACTTAGTATTGCATGTTCATAGCTTATTTCGTGGATAAAGAGCTCATTTGGTGTATTAATGCTTAATTCGTGCTTATGTTCTTCGTGGTGGGTTGCTTAAAATATTGTATTCAAGGTGGCGGTTTGACAAAAGTAGGGGTCAAGATCCGTGATTTTAGGAAGAGTGTCACGGCGGTTTGACCTGGTCAAAGGCGAGTTGTTTAAAATAATCAACAAAATAAGGCGGCGGTTTACCTTAGGTTCACAGCGGTTTACCTTATTATATTGGACGGCGGTTTGCCAAAAGCAGCGGCGGTTTACTACATTTTGCCGGCGGTTTGCTAAAGTCCTCGGCGGTTTGAGATAGGACGGCGGTTTGCTCAAAACCAAAACAGGCGGCGGTTTGATATTATAATATTGGCAGCGGTTTGCTAGTGAAACAAAGGCAGCGGTTTGGTGTATATTTAGGCGGCGGTTTGGCCTACATTTCTAGGTGGCGGTTTGGCTACATTCTTGGTGGCGAGTTGCTTACTATTATAAGTAAAACTCATATTGGTCATCTTTGGACAACAGACTTTAATCCACAATCATTAAACCTAATCAAACCATAAACAAGGACTTAAAGGTCTAATCTAACAACAAACAAACCATTAACAACAAATGATTATTCATTCATGGTTTTCTAGTGATTTTGTAAAATCCCGTTAATTTATTATCGATTTTAATCATAGACGTTTAAAATCCCGTGAACTTGAATTGCATTTATAACCACAAAAACTTCAATCACATCACATCCACTTAAGATCCATCAAATATTTTACACTTCATCATTCATAATCATTCATTCATCATGTCTACTCCAGTCAATACATCCTCAACAGATAGTCAAATGCACAACAATATCATGGCAGCTGGTTCAAAAGATCATCCGCCAATGCTTGGACCAGGAAGATATTCTCAGTGGCGTTCACGTTTTCTACGATACATTGACACTAAAGGAAATGGTAAATATCTGAGGAAATGCATTTTCGAGGGTCCATACAAGCTAACAAGTGTAGTAATAGAAGCTGTGGGTGCAACAGTAAATTCTCCAAAAGTACCACAACATGACAAAGCTGAGACAGTACACAACATGTCTGCAGAGAACAAACTATATTTTCAAGCTAAAAAGGAAGCTATTTTCTTGCTTTTGGCTGGTATTAGAGATGAAATCTACTCAACTGTTGATGCATACAACACAGCTAATGAGATGTGGATAGCCATTGAAAGGCTACAACAGGGTGAATCATTGAACATACAAGATGTTAAGACCAATCTGTTTTGGGAATTTAAGAAGTTTACTTCCC
>BQNB010004217.1:15000-86725 GCA_026074375.1 Tanacetum coccineum
GAAGCAGTTGCAACCGCATGCTATACTCAGAACAGATCAATCATCATATCCACTCATGGAAAGACGGCATATCACATCATAAATGACAGGAAACCTTCAATAAAACATCTTCACATCTTTGGTTGCATTTGTTACATAACTAGAGATGGGGAAAATCTGGATAAGATGAAAGAAAAAGGGGATCCATGTGTCATGGTGGGATATTCTACTCAGTCGAAGGGATATCGTGTTTACAACAAGCGAACAAGATTGATAGCTGAGTCCATACATATCAAGTTTGATGAAATCAAAGAGATGATGTCTGATCACAACAGTTCAGACCTCGCACCACAACGACAAGAGATGTCTGTTGAAAATGTCTCTTCAGGCCTCGTTCCTCAAGGACTAAAAGGCGTCAGATTAGTAAACTCTGACCCGTGCCCCAAGACCAAAATGTTGTTCTACACAGAAAAGACAGATTCGTCACAAACAAGGGTTTGAATTTCTTCTTCAGTCCTTTACTTGCAAGAATATTAACAAATCCAACACACGGTCTCGCTGAGGAAATCAAACAATGGATCAAGCACCGAATGCATCATTTCACCAAGTATGACTTTTTTCAATCCTTTTTGTAACGGGTACAAGAAATTGGTGAGTCTTCAGTCAAGAAATTGGTGGTCTTCCTCACACATCATTGATTTTAATTACGATGTGCATTCATTTCAACAAACAAATGTCTTGATTACCGATGGACAGAGATCTTCATTAGAAACAAGTTGGTGGAAATCCAACCATGCAAGTTCAAACAAGACGACAGCTTGCACAAGATCTGAATGTGTATGTTCGCACTCACGGTGAGTATTGTTGGATCCAAAAGAACATTAGGAGGCAATGGCTGATTATGCATGGATAGAGAAATGCAGGATGATTCATCAGTTCGACAGACTAAAAGGTCTGGGACTAGTGACAAAAATTAGGCCATGATGATTATAAAGCTAAAAGTGGTTAATGGAAGAACAAGTATGGGTCGAAGTATCAGTCTGTTATTCGCAACAAAAGCACCCCGACTTGTTGCTAAAGGTTATGCTCAGGAAGAGGGTATTGTTGTGAATAATCATGTGCTCCAGTTGCTCGCTTTGGAAGCAGTTCGGATTTTTTTGTTGCGCCAGCACACACAAGTCTTTTCCAATCTATCAGATGGACGTGAAAATGGATTTCTAAATGGTCCATGTGGAGGAGGTTTTATGGTTGTCTCCAGCCAGGAATGGGTCGTTGATCCAGATCTCCAGAAAAAGTCTACCTTCTAAGGAAAGTTTGTTGGATTAATGCCATGCTCCAAGAGCATGGTACGATGAACTATCACTTTTCCTGATGTCCAAAGGCTTTAATAAAGGTACAATTGAACCAACTTTATTCAAGATAAATACGTGGAGGATTTTCTCTACTTGTGCAGATTTACGTTGATGACATAATTTTTGGATCGACAAATCCTAAATATTCAAAACGATTTGAAAAATTAATGCACAGTAGATTTGAAATGTCCTTAATGGGGGAAATGAAATTCTTTTTAGGACTTCAGATCCACCAGTCCCCAAAAGGTATTTTTATCAATCAGGCCAAGTACGCTTGAATTTCTGAAAGCATTAATAGGACAATTGTCACTCCATTGGTACACCACTGGCTACAAAACCCAAACTAGATGTAGATTTGAGTGGAGAACCCGTAGACCAATCTGATTATCGTAGTAAAATCGGGTCACTCATGTACTTGACATCTAGTAGACCAGACTTAGTGCAAGCAGTATGCTATTGTGCACGTTATCAAGCACGACCAACACAAAAGCACCTCAAGGAGGTTAAAAGAATCTTTAAATACCTAAAGGGTACCATTAACATGGGACTCTGGTATCCAAAGGATTTTGGCTTTGAACTAACAGCATTTTCAGACGCTGATCATGCCGATGCATCTGATTATCGGAAAAGCACTATGGAGGGTTACATTTCCTTGGTGATATACTTGTAATGCTGGATGTCAAAGAAACAAAACTGCACTGCAATGTCTTCAGCAGAGGCAGAGTATGTGGCGTTATCTGCAAGTTGTGCTCAGTAAATGTGGATGAGGACACAGCTTCAAGATTATGCTTCAATCTACACAACAAAATACCGTTGTATTGCGACTCTCAGTCAGCCATAGCAATCTCATGCAACCCCGTACAACACTCACGGACAAAGCACATCCATACTCGGTATCACTTCATAAAGGAACAGGTTGAAAATGGTATAATTGAATTATATTTTGTCAGAACTGAATACCAATTAGCTGACATGTTTACGAAAGCCCTTCCTGAGGATCGGTTTAAGTATCTTGTCAGAAGGATTGGTATGAGATGTTTGACTCCAGCTGATCTGGAGGTTCTGACAAATGAGACTGCTTGATATCATCATCAAACATCACCATGTACATATTTTTGAGAAAAGCAAAATACAAAAATATAAAACTTCAAAAAGAAAATACAAAATCAGAAAATCAGAAAATTTCCAAAAAGATTCTTCTCGACATGTCTCTTGGAATCGATAACATTTACGTGCTTAGAAATGTCGATTAACATTGACACGGGTGTGTAAATGAAGTTCGAGCGAGAGTTGCAAATAGTTTCAAAACATGTCATTTCTAATTTTCTAAATGGCTTATGTGCAAATATCAGTACATAACCCGGACTTCAAATAAAGGAAGGTTTATAACTTATCCTCACAACGAGAAAATTAACGTTTCTCGGTCTTGAGCTGTTCTTACAAGACATTCAATGTTTTTAGCTCAAGAAAAAGGATAGTGTACGTTTCAGTGCGCTTACCCTTACCGTTAGAAGAGAAGTCCTCTAACATCTGGTTTTTCAAAAAGTTGAACACAATTTTTCAAGAATTTCTCGATGACAATTCATAATCTTTCAAAATTGTGTGTTCAACACTCCAACCCTCACAATGTTTTCAAAAGACAACAATTTTTCAATTGGTCCTATTTTTGAGGGGGAGTTTTTCGAAAAACAAAGTTTTAATGATTTTGGATACATCAACAACGTCAATTCTTATGTATTCAAAACATTATCAAAATGTTCCAAACCATTCATGCTGATAACAGTTTTCTCCCAATGAATTTTCAAGACAAATTTTAATCACTTGGTATTTTCAAAACTAAGTGTTTATTTTTAAAATAAGGGGAGAAATGTAATTAAAATGTGATCTAATCGACTCAAAGTGCTGAATAGTAAGAAAAGGTTTTATGGTTCGATCTTATACCCAACAACATCTTAATTTCACGACGATTCTGAAGTCATAAGGTGGTTAGGTTAGGAATCAATCCTATGATCCAACCAGAACTGGAGGATCTACCCAAGGATAATCCAAAGTTAGAAATAGCAGTCCTTAGGTATGATTGGAGATGAATGTATATGGGAATAATGCCGACTAAGATTGAGCTAACACTGGAACAATCACAACAAGGTGTTAGTAATGACGTCGACGTCTTGGATAAGTATTGAAGGGGCTAGATGTAGGAAGAAAGATTATGTATGGATAATGGGTCTCTAAAGATTGTTGTCCTCCCATACATCTTTATGGCAAAGTAATACCGGGGTCGGTGGGTCACTATCACATTTGCATGTGTCAGTATCTAATGTTTGTTTGCTAACATTGTAAAACGTTATCATGGAACCTGTGGATTGTGAGGCAATGCACTTCCCTTCCCTGCCAGCATTCTTGGGTTTCCCTTAACTTAATCTTTCGTCTGGATCTGGTGTTCACGGTGTTACACTGTTTGGTTTGGATCAGATTCGGGGCCAGTTGTGGGGGGTGTGTGGTTGTGGGGGCTGGCGGAGGATGAAGCATGGTAGGTTGTGGAATTTTTTTCTGGATAAGAATTTTTTTTGAATCGGTTGTTAAATATGATAACGTTTGATAAATGATGAGAGTTTGGTGTTTTACGGGTCTATAATGTGGTGTGTAGTGTTGGATTTTTGTCGGGTAGTTGTAATCCGTTTTTGTTTTGAGGTGGTTCGTTGATTATTGTTATAGGGTTTAGTTAGTTGTCGTGTAGGTTATGTGTTTATCTTAAGGGTTATGTTAGAGAGCATTGTGTATGTTATTTTTATTTTGTAGTGGCTTATCTCGGTGTGATAAATGCTAATACCAACCTCACTGTGAACCCCCCTAAACCTAATCCTTTCCTAAGCAGAAAACTCAAATACACACTAAAAATAACCTTCTTTCTCTTCGGTTCTTGCCCTTCTTCCCCTTCAACTTCACATACCAACACCATAAAAAAACCATCCTTTTCCCCTCTCCCCTCCTCTCTGTTCCCCACCCCCCCCGTCCCAGAATTGTATAGGTTTCTTGGCAAAACTAATACTGGAAGGAATCAAGGCCCACTAAAACCCGGTCATATGGTCATTCAAGGAATTACTACCACACCACCAGATACCCCCCGGCCCCAAAACACACCAAATAACCCAACAACAACCCCCCCCACCCCACCCACCCCCTGGGTTCCACTCCAAAACCGGCAACCATACCCAACGCACTCCCATCCGACGCCACCCCCACCTACTCCCCACACGCCGACGTTCCCCCCCCCCAAGCCCCCATCCCCCCCCTCCCTCGGGCCTCCTGTCCCCGTTCCTCCCCCCGGCCCACGCTCCCGGTTCCTCCGGCTCCCTGTTCCCACCCGCTCAGCGCCCCCCCTCCAAGCCCCCCCCCCACACCCCTCCCCTCCCGTCGTGCGTTTGACTACCCCCCCCACGTCCCCCGGCACCCCTTAAATCCTAATTTTGCACTACCCCTCCCAAATTAAAGCGAGTCACCCTGTTATGATCGGTTTCGAATTTGACCACTTTGGAGATTGTTTTTGAGGGGGAGTGTGCGAGGGCGCCGGGCCGCGCGCCCTCACGGTGAGGGCCGGGTGGGTTCGCCGATGGTTACGGTGTTGACGAGGGATTAGTGGGGAAGTAGGTGAGTTTCGCCCCTCGGAGCTTGGTAAGACCCAAAAAGTGCGACGCGCAGTATGTGGTGAGTGGGTATGTAGGTATCATGACAAGTTCACAAACTCTAGGGTTGGATAATCCAGTCTTAGGTCAGGTCGCTGGTGCTCAAGTTGTACCGAGTACGTTTTAACAATGGGAGAAGAGGATACGTCCTCGCCATTATGATGTCCTTGTGTCGTGGGTGATTTCTGTCGTGTCCTTGTATGATATTTTTCCACAGATAAAATCTGTGAGTGATAGTGATTCTATTTATATATAGTATTCACAATTTTGAAGATGGAAATCGTGCTTTGGAGCTGACGTCAAGCATCACAATCATAGCTTTGTGAGGTGACTTTCGAGAGATTCTATATGTTATCAAACTTGTGATCTTCTGGAATTGCGTTTGGATCCCAGAGTAAATGATATGTATATGTCGTTTCTGATGAATTTTTTATTATACAAAGCTTTAAAAAACTCACTCGATTGTTACAAAAACCACTTTTACAAAGTAATACGTAAATTGATTTTAAACAATTTTCTCAATTTTCTACTAACGTATACCTGCAGGTTTGAAAACAGTGTGACGGTTTTCCCAATCAAACCCAAATTCGATTCATTTACAACATATTCTGCTTATTCTACAAAGACAATCTATTCATGAAAAGCTCAAGATTTTAAGATAAAGACTTTTGCTACTCTGATTTGAAGCTTTTCAAGATGAGGACATTAGTTTGAGAATGTGGCAATGACACAAGATCGCAAGATGGCAAAGACGATGAAGACAATGTCAAAGGCTCAAAGGTCAAGCTCACAAAGATGGAGGAACATATTACATTACACTAAGAACAAGGAAAGACCATGACACTTGAGCTTAACGACAAAGCAATCTCATTGATCTCGTGATGGGACGTTTCGTCAATGATACTCACTTCGAGGGAGGATTGTTAGCCTCAAAAATTATGAGTCAAACATGAAGTTCGTTTTCATTATGTTGTTAGTCTCGAGTCTATCCATTAGTTAACGGTTGTAATAGGAAAGTACGGGTATATGCTCGAATATAATTAAATTAATATGGTATATGTTTCGGGTTTAATTCCTAAGCAAGACCCGAGCCCCGGATTCCTAATTAATTATCCCGCATAATGTCACCTTTAAGTGTCGGGGTATATCTATACCTTTTCCCCATTGGAAAAGGTAACCACACCAAGGTTTATTCATTTTAAGATATTTGTCTTCTCTAATTCTCTATCTACTCTCTCTCCTTCATTCTTTCTCTAAAACATCATATCTTCTTCTATTTTCTAGTTCGATTCGTTATTGATTATATAAAGTGAAGTGTTTACGGGATCCTACAATGTTCATCTTACTGTTAATTGAATTTGAGATATTGGTTGATTAATTTCCAGTTGTTCACATGTAGTGACAACGGAAATGAGTGGCGTGGATGCGTGTATTGCATCATGAATATGTGGATGTCTAGGCGTTGGATTAATATAGGAAGTATGTCCTATGGGAAGTGAATTGGTTTCGTAGAATATAAGAGTTAGTGGCAAACTTACTAAAAATAGAAAGTATGTTGGTTAAATGAAAATATAAATAGAAAGTTTAGTATGGAGTTTTTATGCAAAAAGATTTATTAAATTAAATGACAGTATAAAAATAGTTAATTTCGGGATTGAGATTAATTAGTTGAATTAAGGTTTTATTATTTAGTTATGAAGTCAATAAATATATTTAGTTGGGAAATATGAATAAGTAGTGTAATTGTTTTCTCTTAAACTTATTTGCATTTATCAAGGTGTTTTAAGTAAATATGTAATAAAAAATATATAAAAATCAAAAAAAAAAAAAAAAAAATAAAAACTTTTTTTTTTTATTAATATATATATAGGTGGGAGAGGACATGAAATTTAAAAGAAAAAAAGAAAAAGATAAAAATTATTTTTTTATATAGGGGATGTTGTTTGGGTCGGTTTGGAACAAAAGAAAAAGGAAATAAAGCCTAATTATACTAAAACTATAATTAGGTATTTATCTTAATTATAAATATACAATTTATAAAAACCCTAAAACTATTTTTCCTTCCCCTTGTGTGGTATTCGACCGAACAAAGAGAAAAGCAAAGAGAGAAAAAAAATTCTTTTCAAGCTAGGTGATTTTGTGTTAAGATTTGAAAGAAATTAAGGGATAGATCCAAACCTTTGTAAGTTAATCATCCATTAATAATGTAATAATTAATTTTGATGGATCATTTAGAGTTTTATTAAAATCTACTATTAATGATATGTGATCATGTTTTATAATGTTTAGGGTTTCATTTAGGGTTATATTGATGTTTCAATGTTAGGGATTAGATTTGCGTTAGATCCTTTCATTGAGGTTTTGAGCAGAATTTTGGCGTCTTGTTAACGTCTGATATATTGATGATTAAAAAATGATTTATTGATATGTTCTTGAGCCTATGAATAAGCCAAAAGAGTTTAATTTCCAGAAAATCCGGCCTCGTAAGTTTTTAAGGTCGGGATGTCATTCAAATGTTGGTTTGCATAAAAGTTGTCTGATCAGTTAATTAGTATCATGTTTAGGTCATGTTTGTGAGGGTAATCCCTATACTTAAAAGTGGATTTAAGCTTAGCCCTTCTACATTAGTTAAGTTCCATATGTATATGGATAATCCTGTAAAAATTAGCCTCTTAAAGCATGTCTAAGTGTGGTAGTTAGAGTGATATATTTTGGTGTGCAATCAGATCCGAATTAGGATAGTTTTGAAGTTTGATTTTATTTTAGGTAGTTACTCATGTAAGTAATACTTGGGAATCACAAGGTAGTTAATATACTCATAAATGAACATGGGTGATTTTTGGTATAATTTATGAAGGTCATTAAGTAAGGGTTTTGGGTACGTAAAGAGACACTAAAATTCTGTAATTCTGAGTTAATTGTAAGTGGCTAGTGTAAAGTGTTAATAAGATGGTTAAGGTTGGGCATGGTGTCGGGGTGACCCATGATGGTTAACCAAACCCTTAGACATCCATCATATGTATGTTACATGGACTAGAGCTTTTATCTTGGTCGTGTGTAACCGTGTTTATTTATTTGTATAGTTGCGTGTTGAGATTTGGAAGCTACGTTTGAGCATTCAGGTGAGTTTCATAGCCCCTCTTTTCTTTTGATTTATTGAGGTGGAAATGATGCAAAGTATTTGGAAATATTTTGATTACTGTGATAATGTGTTGTCAATGTGCTGGATATACGTGACTATTGTATGTTGTGTGATACATGTTTTGTGATGTGATATTAAGAATTGTGAACTAAGTCAGGGGGATCAATTTGTGGGGTGTCCTTGGCCTGTTTGAGGATGGTTTTGTGGCCGATACGGGCAGGATGGTTACTTTTTGAGAGTATCCATGGGCCTGGGCTAAGGGGGTAACCCACAGGGACATTGGTCGGCGGTTGTCTTCGATCTTGCTGCGATGTTTTTTTATGTTTGCGATATGAGACGTCTTGTAGTTATTTGCCGATTAATTGTGTGATTGATTAGATTTGCATGTTAGCATGTATGATAGTTCATTTATTGTCCTGCAATGTTTTCTTTATTATCACAGTAATTTACAATTAGATTTGATTTTCGTGTCTTAAACATATGGCTCTCACCAACTTTATGTTGACATTTTTATGCATCATTTTCAGGTAATCATCTTGAAGATGTTGATGTTAGGAAGAGTGGCTTAGTGAGACCGCTTGGCTTGCATGCTGAGTCATTCTCTAGAGATTTTATTTATGTCTTTTGAAATGTTTGCTATTTTGGTTAATCCTTGGCTTGTTTAGACTTTTGGATTATGTTTTCCTGTGGTATGACCTTGCTTCGTAATGCAAGACTCATTTATCTGTGTGTTAGATAATGTCATGGACCATTGTGTCTCATTTGTGTATCTTTTTTCATTTAGTTTTCTCTATTGTTGACACCATTGTGTTGTGATGATATCCATGATGTTACGCCTCGTGTTTCTTCCTAGGCGGGGTATGATAGATTGGTATCAGAGCCTTTGGTTATAGAGAAGTAGGTGGTAGAGCCTAGACTATAACCTAGGGGTCCTTCATGTAGATGCATTTAGGGCTTAAGTGTTTGATGCCATAACTGCTATGCTTCCCCTCTATTTTTGCATAGCTTATATATCTCGTATTTTGCTAAGTTGTCACATTAGTTATTTTGCCTACCCCTATCTGATAAGATATATATTACTTTCTTAGTATTTTAGCTATGTTTTCCCCCACCCGTAAGAAGTCTCGTAGGGGAACCATTTTCCCAACTAGACTTAAGCGTTATAAGAGGAGTCTCTTATGGTACCAAAAGAGATAGGATAGTTGATCGTTTGTCAGATATGTGTAGTAGGGCTGGACCCGCGGAGTCAGGTGATTCTTACGGAGGCAAGGTCAAACCCAAGCGAGGACCAGCATAAGTTTATCCCGTCCTTTACCTCGTCATGTTGTTATTCATTATTTCTTTCAGATATTTCATATTTTAGGAGTTGTTGCGAGATTTTCGTTCCTTTATGTTGTTTCAATTTTATTTTGATATAAGTAAGTAGTTATTTGATGGAGCATCATTTATGTGTTAAGTTGGAGTGGTTTAAGATGTGCAATATGGTATATGTGCTTATATGTAAATTATGATTGATATGGGTAGTCTTGGAAGTGAGTACATGTGTGAAAGGAGGCACTTATAATTATGGTGGCCAACATAATTATAAAGGCAACACACACGTAGACTTGTGACCATGATTGCATTTATTTGTGTTCGGTTATAAGGTGGTAGTGTAATATGTTTTGTTTTTTATATGGGTATTAATGATAAGGATGGTGGTATGGGTAGAGAATTATTCTCTTACCCTAATTGGATGATATGTTAAATTGAGTTGTATAGATAGTAAGTTTCCTTTCTATCTAGTATTTGCGGATACCTAGTATTATTATTATAGAGGTTGCTCGTTTTCTCGTTTGCTCGATTGTTTGTTTAGATTTCCTAAGTCTAAGTTTAGCATCCCTCATCGTACTTTGTTAGTAAGGATACCCGATTTTTCCTATTCGACGTCTTGATGTATATTGATTGTTCAGATGTGCTCTTTCGGATATAGGCGCGTTTCGTTAGTTTTTTTGTTGCATTGATTACTTTTATGAGTATCAAATGTTTATTTTAAGCACTAATTGTTCCTAACATATTTGTGTGGATTATTACTCCCTTCTTTGTATATCCCTTGGTTTTCGTAACCCGTTGGCGACATGTTAGTATCGATGCTTTTAGGTTTGATCTGTTGACTGTTATTTAGGATAAGACCTTACGTTTTCTTTTGGGTACGTAACGTCTTGCATTTTATTTTGAGTATATGGTTCCTGGTATTTTCTTTCGTTTCAAACAATAGAATTGTGTTAGGGTCTGTACGGTGTTTTTACGATCCCTTTTGATATTATGTTGTCCTTTGTTTGTTGTAACATTTTTTTTATTTTGATAGTTCTAACCGTACGTGTAAAATACGACCCCTTTTGAAGTAGATGTGTGCTAGTGTTTGGGAATTATTATGTTTCACGTCATTCTTGATCTGATTGTATATACTAGCTATATGTTTAAATGGCCTATGCAAATAGGATATGAAAAAAATTATTGAGTGTTTAAATATATTTTATTTTTTATTATAAAACGCAGGTTTTTAATGTGATTCATAGTGGTAAGTTTCGTTACACCATTAGATAACCATATTCTAGATTTTTAGTCAACCAGAATGAATTTTTTTTTAAATATTACATTTTAAGACAATTTTATTTATTTATTTAAAATAATTTTTATACTTAAAGTGACTTTCTTTATTTTAAATTGATTTTTATAAAAACTTATTTAATTTGGTCTTTCGAGTAAAAGTCGATAATTGGTATAAGAATTGTGTTTTAGTATTGATATTGTTTATGTTTTCGTTTGTCGTGTTACGCCTATTGTTGTAATCTTTCGTTTGCATTTTTAGCCGGTACATATATGTATCCTTTCTTTCAAAGGATTCTTATGTCAATTGATCCGTGTCTATTTGCATATGTGAAATCCACCGTATGTATTCTATCCTTTGACTCGATATTAGTTTGTTATCCTATTCGATTGTTCGTAACCCTTGGAGTTCGTTGATACCGTTGAGTCGTGGAAGCTTTGATGTGATTGTGGGAATGGACTGGTTGTCCAAGAGGAAGTTGTGATAGTATGTCATGAGAAGGTGGTTAGGATATCGTTGGAAGGTGACGAGATACTTTGGTTTCAAGGTGAACGTACTCAAGGAGTCGCGAAAACCTTATTGAACACGAAGGTAGGTGGACCGAAAGTGAGTGATACTTTCGTCGTACGAGATTTTGTTGATATGTTCCGAAAGACTTATCGATGACCGCCGCAACGATAAATTGAGTTATGTATAGATTTAGTTTCTGGAGCGACGCCAGTCATGAAATCCCCATATCATCTAGCATACTCGGAAATGCAAGAATTGTATGAACAACTTCAAGAGTTACAAGACAAAGGTTTCATACGACCTAGTCATTTTTCGTGGGGAGCACCAGTGTTGTTTGTTAAGAAGAGAAGCATGGAGTTCATTTAAAGTTAGGGTTAGAATTACTGAGGAAGGAGAAGTTGTATGCTAAGTTTTCTAAGTGTGAGTTTTGGTTAGAAGAAGTGCAGTTTCTTGGTCACGTGGTCGACCATAGCATATTCACATGGACCTAAGTAAGAGTGAGGCAGTGAAGAATTGGGAAGTACCTAAGACACCATCCAAGATATGATTATTCTTAGGATTGACAGGTTACCTACCTACGTTTCATCGCAAACTTTTCTAAGATTGTTAAACCCCTTACTTTTTCTAAACTGAAAGAAAGAAGCCCTCCACACAACTTAAGGCAGAAACCGGGTCAATACATATGCTGTCAGAATCACAAGTTGATTGCTGACATTGAAAACGACATCATGGACCCAGTGATGCAATGCACAACCCTTCCCAGCCATTCGGGTTTCTCTCAACAGAAACTTGTCTCATTTGTCACGGAGATACACACGTTATCTATTGACATCTCATTCCGAGATCGTTGATATTGAATAGGTGGCAATCTGCTCCAGCCTCCGAGTACTAAAACCAAAATGCACTAATCGAGTCTAGAGCCAAGAGATCAATCTAAATCTCGTTAGGACACATTCCATTTCAAACACTTGTTGAACATCATCAAGTTCACAAGCTGTTAACAAGAGTCCTACGCAATATCCTTGTGATATTTGCCAGAACATCCGAGTGATACTATAAGTATTCACAATGAAGATGGAAATCCTGCTTGAGTCAGCATCAAACAAGCTCTTGGTAGGTGACTTGCGAGATTCTATATGAATCAAACTTGTGACAACTGGATATCGATTTGGTCCAGTAAATGAATTGACGGTTGATGAATTTTGATAAAAGCTTAAAACTCCCGATGTGTTACAAAAACGCTTTTACAAGTAATATGTCGATTGATTTTCAAATCAATTTTCTGGATTATCACTAACGTAAACCTGCAGGTTAAAACGGTGGTGACAGTATCCCAATCAACCAAAGTCGATTCATTACCACATGTTCATGCTCATTCTACAAAGACAATCTATCATGAAAGCTCAAGATTTAAAGACAAAGACTTCCGCTAACTCTGATTTGAAGCTTTCAAGATGAGGCATAGTATGAGAATGTTGGCCAAAGACACAAGATCGCAAGATGGCAAAGACGATGAAGACAATGACAAAGGCTCAAAGTCAAGATCACAAAGCATGAAGGAACAAACCTACAACTAAGAACAAAGAGAAAGACCAAGACCACATGAGCTTAACGACAAAAGCAATCTCATTGATCTCATGAAGGAGTTTCGTCAATGAACTCACTTCGAGGGAGATTGTTAGCCTCAAAATATTGAGTCAAACATGAAGTTCGTTCATTATGTATGTTAGTCTCGGTCAATCAATTAGTTAACGTTGTAATAGGAAAGTATCGGGAATCTGGCTCGATAATTAAAATAATATTGTATATGTTTCGGGTTTAATCCTAAGCAAGACCCGAGCCCGGATCCTAGTTAAATATCCCGCATGTCACTTTAAGTGTCGGGGTATATATATACCTTTTCCACTTTGGAAAAGGTACACACACAAGTTTATTTCATTTTAATATATTTGTCTTCTCTAATTCTCTATCAACTCTCTCTCTTCTTTCTTTCTCTAAAACATCATATCTTCTTCTATTTTCTAGTTCGATTCGTTATTGATTATATAAAGTGAAGTGTTTACGGGATCCTACAATGTTCATCTCAATGTTGATTGAATTTGAGATATTGGTTGATTAATTTCCAGTTGTTCACATGTAGTGACAACGGAAATGAGTGGTGTGGATGCGTGTATTGCATCGTGAATATGTGGATGTCTAGGCGTTGGATTAATATAGGAAGTATGTCCTATGAGAAGTAAATTGGTTTCGTGGAATATGAGAGTTAGTGGCAAACTTACTAAAAATAGAAAGTATGTTGATGAAATGAAAATTATAAATAGAAAGTTTAGTATGGAGTTTTTATGCAAACAGATTTATTAAATCAATGAAGTATGAATAGTTAATTTCGGGATGAGATTAATTAGTGAATTAAGGTTTTATAATTTAGTTATGAAGTAATAAATAAAATTTAGTTAATAAGTAGTGTAATTGTTTTATCTTAAATTATTTGCATTTATCAAGGTTTTTAAGTAAATATGTAATAAAAAATATAAAAAATATATATAATATATATATAGGTGGGAGAGGACATGAAATTTAAAAGAAAAAAAGAAAAAAATTATTTTTTTATATATAAGGGATGTTGTTTGGGTCGGTTTGGAACAAAAGAAAAAGGAAATAAAGCCAAATTCTACTAAAACTCTAATTAGGTATTTATCTTAATTATAAATATACAATTTATAAAAACCCTAAAACTATTTTTCCTTCCCCTTGTGTGGCATTTGGCCGAACAAAGAGAAAAGCAAAGAGAGGAAAAAAAAAATTCTTTTCAAGCTAGGTGATTTTGTGTTCAAGATTTGAAGAATTAAGGTATAGATCATAACCCTTTGTAAGTTAATCATCATTAAAACATGTAATAATTAATATGATGGATCATTAGAGTTTTATTAAATCTATAATTAATGATATGTGATCATGTTATAATGATTAGGGTTTCATTAGGGTTATATTGATGCTAATGTTAGGATTAGATTTGCGTTAGATCTTCATTTAGGTTTGAGCAGAATTTTGGGTCGTGTTCAACGACTGATATCTTGATGATAAAAATGAATATTGATATGTTTCTTGAGTCTATGAATAAGCCAAAAGAGTCTAATTTCCATAAAATCTGGCCTCAAAGGTTTTTAAGGTCGGGAAGTCATTCAAATGTTGGTTGCACTAAACGTTGTCTACAATTATGGATTTGTATTTTTGTGTCTTAAACCTATGACCTCCCAACTTATTTGACATTTTTAAGCATCATTTTCAGTAATCATCGTGAGGATGATTGATGTTATGAAGAGTGGCTAGTGAACCAAGGCTTGTATGCGACGTCATTCACCCATAGATTTTTATTTATGTCTTTTGAACTTTTACTATTTTGTTGTTCATTGGATGTTTAAGACTTTTGGATTAGTTCCTTGTAGTATGACCTGCTATCGTAATGGCCAAGACTCCCTTTATCTGTGGTTAGATATGTCATAGCACATGTGTCCATCATTTGTTTATCTATTTCATTTAGTTCTCCTATTGTTGACACTATTGTTGGGGGATCACCTGCGGGTATCCATGGCCTGTTTAGTGGAAGGTACTGTGGCCTAGCGGGCAGGATGGTTACTTTGAGAGTATCCACGGCCGGGGCTAAGGGGGTAACCACAGGGACCTTGGTACGATTGAGACGTCTTATAAATCGTTACTGGGAAATCGTGTAATTGGATTGTATTGGATTGGATTGTATTGGATTGGTTGTGCATGCTAGCCTGTATGATAGTTCATTTATTGTCCTGCAATGTTTTCTTTATTATCACAGTAATGTGCAGTTTGGATTTTATATCGTGTCTTAAACCTATGACTCTCACCAACTTTATGTTGACGTTTTTAAGCATCATTTTCAGGTGAGTATCGTGATGATAAGAAGGATGTTAGGAAGAGTGGCTAGAGAGACCCTAGGCATTGCTTGTGGAGTTGTCTTTTCTAGTCTTTTCATTTATGACATTTGTTTTGCTTGATACTTGTTTGTTGGAGATTGTTAGTATTTGGATTATTTTGTTCGTGTACGACATTACTTTAGTAATGCAAGACTCCTTTATCTTGTGTTGGGTATTGTCATGACACATAGTGTCCATTTGATTATTTCCTTCATTTAGATTTCTCTATAGTAGACACCATTGTGTTGTGATGATATCCATGATGTTACGCCTCGTGTTTCCGCCTAGGCGGGGTGTGACAGATTGGTATCAGAGCCTTTGGTTATAGAGAAGTAGGTGGTTGAGCCTAGACTATAACCTAGGGGTCCTTCATGTAGATGCATTTAGGGCTTAAGTGTTTGATGCTATAACTGCTATGCTTCCCCTCTATTTTTGCATAGCTTATATATCTCGTATTTTGCTAAGTTGTCATTGAGTTATTTTGCCTACCCTTATCTGGTAAGATATATATTACTTTCTTAGTATTTTAGCTATGTTTTTCCCCCACCCGTAAGAAGTCTCGTTGGGGAACCATTTTCCCAACTAGACTTAAGCGTTATAAGAGGAGTCTCTTGTGGAACCGAAGGAGATAGGATAGTTGATCGTTTGTCGAATGCGTGTAGTAGGGATGGACCCGCTGAGTCGGGTGATTCTTGCGGAGGCAAAGTCAAACCCAAGCGAGGCCCAGCATAGGTTTATCCCGTCTTTTATCTCATCATGTTGTTATTGATTATTTCTTTTGGATATTTCATATTTTAGGAGTTGTTGCGAGATTTTCGTTCCTTTATGTCGTTTCGATTTTATTTTGATATAAGTAAGTAGTTATTTGATGGAGCATCCTTTATGTGTTAAGTTGGAGTGGTTTAAGAAGTGTAATATGGTATATGTGCTTATATGTGAATTATGATTGATATAGGTAGTTTGGAAGTAAGTACACGTAGGAGGCACTTATAATTATGGTGGTCAACATAATTATAAAGGCATCACACACGTAGACTTGTGACCATGATTGCATTTATTTGTGTTTGGTTGTAAGGTGGTAGTGTAATATGTTTTGTTTTTGATATGGGTATTCATGATAAAGATGGTGGTATGGGTAGAGAATTTTTTTTCTCTTACCCTAATTGGAGGATATGTTGAGTTGCGTTGTATAGATAGTAAGTTTGCCCTTCTATCTAGTAATTGCGGATACCTAGTATTGCTATTATAGAGGTTGCTAGTTTGCTTATTTGCACGATTGTTTGTTTGGATTTCCTAAGTCTAAGCTTAGCATCCCTCATCGTACTTTGTTAGTAAGGATACCCGATTTTTCCTATTCAACGTCTTGATGTATATTGATTGTTCGGATATGCTCTTTCAGATATAGGCGCGTTTCGTTAGTTCTTTCGTTGCATTGATTACTCGTATAAGTATCAAACGTTTCTTTTAAGCACTAATTGTTCCTAACATATTAGTGTGTATTATTACTCCCTTCTTTGTATATCCCTTGGTTTTCGTAACCCATTGGCGACATGTTAGTATTGATGCTTTTAGGTTTGCTCTGTTGATCGTTATTTGGGAAAAGACCTTATGTTTTCTTTTGGGTACGTAACGTCTTGCATGAGTTTTCTTGTACGAGTTCGTTTGATTTTATTTTGAGTATATGGCTCCTGGTATTTTCTTTCGTTTTCAAACAATAGAATTGTGTTAAAGTCTGTACGGTGTTTTACGATCCCTTTTGGTATTATGGTGTCCTTTGTTTGAGTAACATATTTCATAATTGATGTCTAATTATAAAAGCCCTTTTGAAGTATTGTGTTAGTATTTGGGAAAAACTGTGTTTAAAATGATCTTTGTAAATAGAATATGTTTAAATGGCCTATGCAAATAGGATATGAAAATTGTTGAGTGGTTAAATAAATTTTATTTTTATTATAAAAAGCAGGTTTAAAGTGATTCATAGTGGTAAGGTACGATACACCATTAGATAACCATCTCTAGATTTTTATGACAACCAGAATGATTTTTTTTAAAGATTACATTTAAGACAATTTTATTTATTATTTAAAATGATTTTTATACTTAAAGTGACTTTCTTTATTTTAAATTGATTTTTATAAAAACATTATTTAATTTGGTCTTTCGAGTAAAGTCGATAATTGGTATAAGAATTTTCGTCTTTCGTATTGATTTTGTTTATGTTTTCTTTTGTCGTGATACGCCTGTTGATTCTTTCGTTTGCATTTTTAGCCGGTACATATAGGTATCCTTTCTTTCAAAGGATTCTTATGTCAATTGATCCGTGTCTATTTGCATATGTGAAATCCACCATATGTATTCTATCCTTTGACTCGATATTAGTTTGTTATCCTATTCGATTGTTCGTAACCCTTGGAGTTCGTTGATACCGTTGAGTCGTGGAAGCTTTGATGTGATTGTGGGAATGGACTGGTTGTCCAAGAGGAAGTTGTGATAGTATGTCATGAGAAGGTGGTTAGGATATCGTTGGAAGGTGACGAGATACTTTGGTTTCAAGGTGAACGTACTCAAGGAGTCGCGAAAACCTTATTGAACACGAAGGTAGGTGGACCGAAAGTGAGTGATACTTTCTTCGTACAAGATTTTGTTGATATGTTCCGAAAGACTTATCGATGACCGCCGCAACGATAAATTGAGTTATGTATAGATTTAGTTTCTGGAGCGACGCCAGTCATGAAATCCCCATATCGTCTAGCATACTCGGAAATGCAAGAATTGTATGAACAACTTCAAGAGTTACAAGACAAAGGTTTCATACGACCTAGTCATTTTTCGTGGGGAGCACCAGTGTTGTTTGTTAAGAAGAGAAGCATGGAGTTCATTTAAAGTTAGGGTTGGAATTACTGAGGAAGGAGAAGTTGTATGCTAAGTTTTCTAAGTGTGAGTTTTGGTTAGAAGAAGTGCAGTTTCTTGGTCACGTGGTCGACCATAGCGTATTCACATGGACCCAAGTAAGAGTAAGGCAGTGAAGAATTGGGAAATACCTAAGATACCATCCGAGATATGATTATTCTTAAGATTGGCAGGTTACCTACCTACGTTTCATCACAAACTTTTCTAAGATTGTTAAACGCCATACTTCCCTAACTGAGAGGAATCAGAAGTATGAGTGGGGCGCAGAACGAGAAGAGGCTTTCCAGACTTTGAAGAATGATTTATGTGACGCTTCGATAAATTGAATGTAGTGGTGATTGCGTTTGAGTAGAAAGGGAGAGTGAAACTAAGACGAGTAAGAGCAAGGTCCATGACTATCTAGTCAGGTGTTAAGGACAAGATATTGGCTACTTCAAGTGAGACGCCCAAGGTAGAGAACGCGCCAGCAGAAATGTTGCGTGACATGGACCAACAAATTAAAAGAGGGCAGATGATGGTTAGTACTTTATGGATTAAATTGTATAGTGAGTATGAGTAAGAAATTCGCTACCATCCATGTAAGGCAAATGTGGTGACTGATGCGTTAAGTAGGAAGGAACGAGTGAAACCTAGACGTGTTCGAGCGATGGCTATGGCCATTCAGTATAGGGTAAGAGGAATGATACTGGCAGCCTAAAGTGAGGCGTTCAAGCAAGAGAACGTATTCGCAAAAAGACTGCATGGTTTAGATCAACAGATAGAAAGAAAAGAAGACGAGAGTTTGTATTTTATGGATCGTATTTAGGTTCCATTGGTAGGAAGTGAAATGGATGAGGCCCATGCATCAAGGTACTTGGTACATTCAGGAGCGGATAAGAAGTACTATAACCTTAGAGACACGTAGTGGTGGCTATGAATAGGGAAGGATATAGCTACCTATGTTAGCAATTGTCGGATTTGTTTAAGAGGTGAAGGCTGCAATGTCAAAGACTTTTGGCTTGCTACAACAACCTGAGATACTTGAGTGAAAATGAGATAGAATCACCATGGATTTTATCACTAAATTTCCAAGGTTAAAGTAGTGAGTATGATGTGAATTGTGTGATGGTCAATAGACTGACCAAGTTATCTTATTTACTAGCTATACAAGAATATTGCAAGATGTAAAGTTGGCAAGGATTTATATTGATGAGATAATAGCAAGGAATAGAATTCTGGTGACGATCAACTCAGATTGACATGGATGATTTACCTCGTAGTTTTGGCAGACGCTGCAGAAAGTGTTAGAGACGCGATTGGATTTGAGTACTGCTTAGCATCCTCAAGCGGATGGAAAAGGCGAACGTATGAATCAGACTATGGGGGATATAATGAGGGCACGTGTTATCGATTTTGGTGGTAATTATCAATTAAGCATTCGGTGTGCTCCGTTTGAAGCTTGGTATGGTAGGAAATGTAGGTCGCCAGTTCTATGGGCAGAGATTAGGGAAAGTAGCTTGATTGGACATGAGTTAGTACTAGAGATGACATATAAGGTGGTATTGATTAAGGAAAAGCTTAAAGCGGCGAGAGATCGTTAAAAGAGCTATTTTGATTTTAGGCGTAAGCCGTTAGAGTCTGAGGTGGGAGATCGTGTATTGTTAAAGGTGTCGCCTTGGAAGGGCGTAGTGCGTTTTGGAAAGAAGGGTAAGTTAGCACAAAGATATGTAGAACCGTTTAAGATCCTTGAAAGGAGTGGCCTTGTAGCGTATATGTTGAGGTTACCTGAGGAGTTAAATTGCGTACACGACACCTTTCATGTGTCAAATTTGAAGAAGTGTTTGGGGAATTCTAATTTGCATGTGTCGTTGAATGAAATCAAAATCGACAAGACTTTACGTTATGTTGAGGAACCTGTAAAAATTAAGGATCGTGAGATTAAGAGTTGAAACGTAGTAGAATACCACTTGTGAAGGTTCGTTGGAATTCAAAGCTTGGTCTCGAGTTTACTTGGGAACATGAAGACTATATGAAGTCTAAGTATCCTCATTTATTTGTTGATCGTGCAGTTGAACCAACTAATTAAATCTCGGGACGAGATTTCCTAAAGGAGGGGATAATGTGACACCCGTGATTTGAGCAAGTTGGTCATTCTGTTAGAGTTGGCTAAGTATTTATGTGTGCTTATTTTGTGCTTTATGTGGCTTTGTTTGTGTGTATAGTGATCAACTTGAGATGCGAGTTCATCTCATTTTTGATTAAGGATGAAGTATATGTTGAGTATTTCCATTTTGTTCACGTGTAGTGATAATGGAAATGAGTGGCGTTATGAGTGTGTTGCTTCGTTAATATGTGGATGTCTAAGCGTTGGATTTTTTGTGGAAAGTATGTCCTATGGGAAGGGAATGAGTTTTGTAAAAAATGAGAGTTAGTGGTGAACCTTCTAAAAATAGAAAGTGTGATGGTGAAATGAAAATTTTAATTAGAAAGTGTAGTATGGCATTTTTATGCAAAAAATGTTTTCCAAATTGGCATAGGTTTTTGTAGAAACTTAAGGTAATGTAAATAATGTAATAATTATGGAATATATATATATATATATATATATATATATATATATATATATATATATATATATATATATATAT
Organism: Tanacetum coccineum; assembly: GCA_026074375.1. Taxonomy (NCBI): domain Eukaryota; kingdom Viridiplantae; phylum Streptophyta; class Magnoliopsida; order Asterales; family Asteraceae; genus Tanacetum; species Tanacetum coccineum. The sequence continues at coordinate 35,741 of BQNB010004217.1, forward strand.
ATATATATATATAGATAGAGAGAGAGAGAGAGAGAGAGAGATCGGCCAAGAAGAAAAAAAAAGAAAGGAAAAGCCTAATTAGAGTCCAAGTCAAATACTGCTTTGGTAAAACCTGTATAATATTTATCAAAATAACAAAAAAGCCATAAAACACTTCCCATCCCCCCTTATGGTCGTTCGGTTAAGAAAAAGAAGGGAAAAAAGGGTTTTGATCTTTTGGAGTTTTGGTGATTTTCGCGTGTTCAATCAAAGAGTTTAGGTATAATCTTTTACCCTGTATTGTTTAATCATCTCTAAATCATGTAATAATTATTATGATGGAATTAGGGTTTTTATAAATCTGTAAATTAATGATGTCTAATCATTTCATAATGATTAGGGCTTAATTAGGATCATATGGGTGTAATCGGTTAGGTTTAATTCGCGTTAGAACATGATTTAGGGTTTGGCAGATTTTAGGGTTGTGTTCAAAAAACCATATATAGATGATAAAAACATGAATTGATATGATTCTTAAGCCTAAATTGTAGTTCAGAGAGTCTATTTTCCATAAAATTCAGCCTCGAAAGTTTTTAAGTTCGGGAAGTTATTCAAATGTTGGTTACACTAAAAGTTGTCAGATCAGTAAATACGGGTCAGATTTAGGTCATGTTTGTGAGGGTAAAACCTATACTTAAAATGGAATTAAGCTTATCCCTTATACAGTAGTTAAGTTCCATATGTCTATGGATAATCCTGTAAAAATTAGCCTCTGAAAGCATGTCTAAGTATGGTAGTTAGAGGGATATATTTTTGTGTGCAATCAGATCTGAATTAGGACAATTTTGAAGTTTGATTTTATTTGAGGTAGTTACACATGTAATTAATATATGGAAATCACAAGGTAGTTAATATACTCATAAATAAACATGGGTGATTTTTGGTATAATTTATGAAGGTCATTAAGTAAGAGTTTTGAGTACGTAAAGAGACACTAAAATTCTGCAATTCTGAGTTAATTGTAAGTGGCTAGTGTAAAGTGTTAATAAGATGGTTAAGGTTGAGCATGGTGTCGGGGTGACCCATGATGGTTAACTAAACCCTTAGATATCCATCATATGTGTGTTACATGGACTAGAGCTTTTATCTTGGTCACGTGTAACCATGTTTATTTATTTGTATAGTTGCGTGTTGAGATTTGGAAGCTACGTTTGAGCATTCAGGTGAGTTTCATAGCCCCTCTTTTATTAGGATTTATTGGGGTGGAAATGATGCAAAGTGTTTGGAAATGTTTTGATTACTATGATAATGTGTTGTCAAAGATGCATGGACTATACGTGACTATTGTATGTTATATGCTACATGTTTTGTAATGTGTTATTGAGAATTGTAAACTAAGTCAGGGGGATCACCTACGGGTATCCATGGCCTGTTTAGTAGAAGGTACTGTGGCCTAGCGGGCAGGATGGTTACTTTGAGAGTATCCACGGCCGGGGCTAAGGGGGTAACCACAGGGACCTTGGTACGATTAAGACGTCTTATAAATCGTTACTGGGAAATCATGTAATTGGATTGTATTGGATTGGATTATATTAGATTGGTTGTGCATGCTAGCCTGTATGATAGTTCATTTATTGTCTTGCAATGTTTTCTTTATTATCATAGTAATGTGCAGTTTGGATTTTATATCGTGTCTTAAACCTATGACTCTCACCAACTTTATGTTGACATTTTAAGCATCATTTTCAGGTGAGTATCGTGATGATAAGAAGGATGTTAGGAAGAGTGGCTAGAGAGACCCTAGGCATTGCTTGTGGAGTTGTCTTTTCTAGTCTTTTTAGTTATGACATTTGTTTTGCTTGATACTTGTTTGTTGGAGATTGTTAGTATTTGGATCATTTTGTTTCGTGTATAACATTACTTTAGTAATGCAAGACTCCTCTATCTTGTGTTGGGTATTGTCATGACACATAGTGTCCATTTGATTATTTTTTTCATTTAGATTTCTCTATAGTAGACACCATTGTGTTGTAATGATATCCATAATGTTACGCCTCGTGTTTCCGCCTAGGCGGGGTGTGACGGATTGGTATCAGAGCCATTGGTTATAGAGAAGTAGGAGGTTGAGCCTAGACTATAACCTAGGAGTCCTTCATGTAGATACATTTAGGGCTTAAGTGTTTAATGCTATAACTGCTATGCTTCCCCTCTATTTTTGCATAGCTTATATATCTCGTATTTTGCTAAGTTTTCATTTAGTTATTTTGTCTACCATTATTTGATATAATATGTATTACTTTCTTAGTATTTTAGCTATGTTTTTCTCTCACCTGTAAGAAGACTCGTTGGGGAACCGTTTTCCCAATTGGACTTAAGCGTTATAAGGAGCCTCTTGTGGAACCAAAGGAGATAGGATAGTTGATCGTTTGTCGGATGCGCGTAATAGGGCTAGACCCGCGGAGTCGGGTGATTCTTGGGGAGGCAAAGTCAAACCCAAGTGAGGCCCAGCATAAGTTTATCCCGTCCTTTACCTCGTCATGTTGTTATTGATTATTTCTTTAGGATATTTTGTATTTTGGGAATTGTTGCGAGACTTTCATTCCTTTAGAGACTCTCGTTCCTTTATGTCGTTTCGATTTCAATTTGATATAAGTAAGTAGTGGAGCATCTTTTATGTGTTAAGTTTGAGTGGTTTAAGATGTGCAATGTGGTATATGTGCTTATATGTGAATTATGGAATTCATAATTGCGGTAATCTTTGGAAAAGTACACGTGTGAAAAGGGAGCACTTATAATTAAGGTGCCGAAACATAATTATACACAACCCACTAACGGATCCTGTGATGGGAAACGTATCCGGGCAATGACTTGATTGAGCATCTCAAGTACAAAGCATAAAGAACGACCTCTAAGGGTACGTTTTAAAAAATAAACACCGTTGCAAAGTTTTAGAATAATAATAATAATAAGTTTTACATTGATTAAGTTTAAAAGATTCAAAGTTTAAAATGCGGAAGCTTAAAATAAGTACAACCACGGAATTATAAAGTACATAGATAGATCTCTGGTAAAGCCGGTAAACAGGCAAATAGACTTCACATAAGTCAACAAACGAGCATCCATGTTAAGCACACTGAAAAAACATGCTTAAAACTCTCAACATAAAGTTATGTATCATCGGATTTAAGTTCAAACGTTGTTATAGTGGACCATAGATATCAAAACGTATGCGACAGAATATAAACAAATACACACATCACATAAAAATTATTTACGTTGCATTAAGCACATGACACAGAGCAATTACGCGAGATAGCATGTACATGCTATAATATTTGTTTTGTCCTTCCAGGTGTCCGACAATAGAACAACCTAATCTAGTACTGACATGACATATATTCGTTATCGGGCGTAGGATAAGAAGTGAGTGTCGGACCCTGGGTATGAGCGCTACTCACCAACCGATAGGGGTAATTAGTCCTCAATAGATCTATTTTATTCATTGCGCAACCCATCGATCGGTAGTCCCTCTTAGCAAGAGATTGACAGTTCATGTATTCGGGCAGAGTGGTCTAAAAAGCTACTTAGCAACACGTAAACAGGGAAAATCTCACGTAAAGTACTTGTGTCCAGTTTTAAAAACAAGTAATGTTTCTCACCCCAAGTTATAAAACATTTAGTCAAAACGAGTAAAAGAGTGGGGCTATGAACTCACCTTATACGGGTAGTGGATCAAAAGGAATCAATCAAGTGAAAATGAATCTCACGGTTTTCGCGACAACCTATCATATAGTTGTTCGTTTAAACAAGTTGTACACAACGAATAACGCTTAAACGCAAGACCTGATCATACCGAGCACGAGTAGAACACGGCGTATTTTATAGCGGTTTGATTGGTATAAATTGGCGGTTTGGTCAAGTTCTTATAGCAGTTTGTTCATGATATTGTAGCGGTTTAACCAACTGATCTAGCAGTTTGACCATGGTCCAATAGTGGTTTGACTGTGTTCTTCTAGCAGTTTGATCCTGCTCATATAGCGGTTTGACCCATGTTCATCTAGCCGTTTGTCTCAGCATTCCTAGCGGTTTGACCAACTTTGACTAGCGGTTTGACTAGCAGTTTGACCAGCTTTAACTAGTAGTTTGACCCAAGTCTTTTAGTAGTTTGACCAAGGTCCATTAGGTGTTTGACCCAAGTCCATTAGCGATTTGACCTAGTCAACACCAACAGTTTAGTAACCTTGACCAGCGGTTTGGCCCTACTTTGACCAGCAGTTTAACAAAGTTGACTAAACAGTTGACTATTTGACCATGGTCTTTGAGCTTTAACTTTGACTTTGACCAATAGTTGGCCGTATCAACTTAAACTCAAAAAAGGATCAAACAAATTATCACTAAAATACACATCAGCTAAAACACAAAGGATAATCAATCAGATAAGTGTTTAATTGTCATAAATATGAATTTAGATTGATATTCTTAAGCAGAATAAATGGCTGACGAAAAATAAGACGATCAACAACAAAACATGCTTGATGTACAATTGGTTCCAATTGATGATCAAGTAAAGATTGGAATGAGCAACTTTAGGATTGCTTTGGAGAGAACTCAATCAGATGTCATCTATAAAGTCTGTCTGGAAATTCTGAATCAATACTCTTTCTTCAATGCTTTCATAGCAACTGCTGATGCTCTAAAAATCTATATGCCATAATTCTGGTTCACAGTTGCATATGACTTGACAGCCAAAGCTCACTTCTTCAAGTTAGATGGTCAGATATTTGAAGTGAATGCAGACTGTATGATCCCGCTAACACTTCATAACATATATATCATACACGAATTTAATCTAGAAAGTAGAGAGAGTTGATCTTTTAGAGAGAGAAAGAGGAGAGAGAATTGAGAGAGAATGAGAGAAAATGGAAAATGAAATAATATTAGAATGATCAACTAACTTTTCCAAAGAGGAAAAGTTACATATATACCCCGACACATTAAAGTGACGCGCGGGATATTTAACTAGGACTCGGGCTCGGGTTTTGCTTGGGATTAAACCCGAAACATATACAATATTAGATTAACTATCGAGCCTGATTCTCGATATTATCCTATTACAATGTTAACTAATTGAATGACCGAGACTCAAATACATAATGAACGAACTTCATGTTTGACTCAATATTTTGAGGCTAACAATCTCCCCCAAAGTGAGTTCATTGATGACACTACTTCATGAGATAAATGAGATTGCTTTTTGTCGTTAAGCTCATGTGGTCTTGGTCTTTCTTTTTGGTATTAGTTGTAGGTTTGTTCCTTCATGCTTTGTGATCTTGGCATTGAGCCTTTGTCATTGTCTTTATCGTCTATGCCATCTTGCGATCTTATGTCTTTTACCAACATTATCATATTATGCCTAATCTTGAAAGCTTCAAATCAGAGTTAGCGTAAGTCTTTGTCTTTAAATCTTAAGCTTTCTAGATAGTTTGTCTTTGTAGATTGAGCATTTGAATGTGGTAACGAATCGACTTTGGTTGATTGAGATACTGTCACCACCGTTTTAACCTGCAGGTTTACGTTAGTGATTATCGAGAAAATTGATTTGAAAATCAATCGACGTATTACTTGTAAAAGCGTTTTTGCAACACATCGGGAGTTTTGAGCTTTTATCAAAATTCATCAACCGTTAATTCATTTACTGGACCAAATCGATATCCATGTTGTAACAGTTTAGGAGTCATATAGAATCTTGCAAGTCATACCTACCAAGAGTTGTTTGATGCTGGCTCAGCGGATTTCCTTCTTCATTGTGATATACATAAGTATCACTCGGATGTTATCGGCAAATTTCTATTGATATTGCGTTTTAGGTCTCTTGTTATACAGCTTGTGAACTTGATGATATTCAACAGTGTTTGTAATGGAATGTGTCCTGATGTGATTTAGATTTGATATCTTGGCTCTAGATCGAATTAGTGCATTTTGTTTTAGTACTCGGATGGCTGGGCATATTGCCCACCTATTCATTATCAACAATCACGGAGATGAGAAAAGTGAGATGTCAATAGATAACGTGTGTATATCAGTGGACAAGTGAGACAGTTTTGTTAAGAGAAACTCGATGGCTGGGAAAGGGGTTGTGCATTGAATCACTGGTCCAATGATGCGTTTTCGATTGTCAGCAATCAACTTGTGATTCTTGACAGCATATGTATTGACCCGGTTTTGCCTTACAGTTATGTGGAGGGCCTTCTTTGTTTAGACCCTTTATCATATATTTATTTGTCATTCTTAACGCCTTTCAATGCTTTTACCAAGACGTCATTACTATCACCATGTTGTGTATTGTTCCAAGTGTTTAAGACTCAATTTAGTCGGCATTGATAATCAGATTGGTCTACGGGTTCTCCACTCAAATCTACATCTAGTTTGGGTTTAGTAGCCAATGGTGTACCAATGGAGTGACAATTGTCCATATTATGCTTTTTCAGAATTTCTAAAGCGTACTTGGCCTGATTGATAAAAATACCTTTTGGGGACTGGTGGATCTGAAGTCCTAAAAAGAATTTCATCTCCCCCATTAAGGACATTTCAAATCTACTGTGCATTAACTTTTCAAATCTTTTTGAATATTTAGGGTTTGTAGACCCAAAAATTATGTCATCAACGTAAATTTGCACAAGTAGAATATCCTCCCCGTATTTTATCTTGAATTGTACCTTTAGTAAAGCCTTTGGACATCAGGAAGTTTGATAGTTCATCGTACCAGGCTCTTGGAGCTTGCTTTAATCCATACAAAGCTTTCCTTAGAAGGTAGACTTTTTCTGGATGATCTGGATCAACGAACCCTTCTGGCTGAGCAACATAAACCTCCTCCTTCAGTGGACCATTAAGAAATGTTGTTTTCACGTCCATCTGATAGATTGGAAAAGACTTGTGTGCTGCGTGGGCAATGAAAATCCGAACTGCTTCCAAGTGAGTAATTGGAGCAAATGATTCTTCAAAATTAATACCCTCTTCCTGAGCATAACCTTTAGCAACAAGTCGTGCTTTATTGCGAATTACAGTCTGATCTTCATCCTTTTTGTTCTTCCATAACCACTTTAGCTTAATAATCATCTTGCCAAATGGTTTGTCGACTAGTTCCCAGACTTTTAGTCTGTCGAACTGATGAAGTTCATCCTGCATTGCTTCAATCCATGCAGAACCAGCCATTAATGTTCTTTGGTTCAACAATACTCACTGTGAGCGCGAGCATACACATTTCAGGATCTGTGGCAAGCTATTGTCTTATTTGAACTGGCATGGTTAGATTTCCACGAACTTGTTCTAATGGATGATCTCTGGTCCATCGGTAATCATGACTTTGTGGTTGAAATGAATGCACATCGGTATTATCAATGTTGCGTGAGGAAGACTCACCGATTTCTTATACCCATGTACAAAAAGGATTGATAAATTCATCTTCTTGAAAATGATGCATTCGGTGCTTGATCATTGTTGTTGTCCTCAGTTTGACCATGTGTTGGATTATAATATTCTTCAAGTAAAAGACTGAAGAGAAATTCCAACCCTTGTTGTGATGAATCTGTTTTCTCTGCTGTAGGAACAACATTTTGTCTTGGGGTCACGGGGTCAGAGTTGTCATAATATGACGCCTTTTGTCCTTGAGGAATGAGGCCTGAAGAGACATTCTCAACAGACATCTCTTATCATTGTGGTGCGAGGTCTGAACTGTTGTGATCAGACATCATTTCCATGAAGACCGAGGCTTGATCTTTTGCGATCAAACGTCATTTTGAGCATTGAGGAACGGGGCCTGAAGTGTTATTTTCACCAGACGATATCTTTCTTTTTCGCAACCAAACTCTAAGTCCTTCCGCTGTAGGATTGAACGATGTACCTGTACTTAAGAGAGTACCTGCACTGACATTAAGAGCTTGTTCGCTTTTACATTGGTTAGGGATATCTGCATTTAAACCATTTGGGGGTTCACTTTTAACCTTTGTTGTGCTAGAGGAGAATGTCTTTCCTGTTGGAACCCATCTAAGACAAACAGGCTTGAGAATTCTACCCGTTGGTTGCCACCTAAGACAAGATCTAGGACTTGTTGTTTTCTCATGCACAGTGGTAGTCTTTTTGATTGAAAACCTATGTCCTTTTGGGATCTGTCTTTTTGGTTTTGTTGCAACCCTTATTTGCTCTACGGGTTTGTTTCTATTTGTTGTCTTATTGGATGGAACCTTAGCACGCGAGTTGACTTCTTTTAGGAATTTTATTACACAAGCGTCATGATTGGCATTAAAGACACATTTCTGACATGTCGAGCAAACAAAATGTTTGGAGTCAGAAAAATTTCTAGGGATCCTAGAGTGTTCATGTGTCTTTTTCTTAGCTTCCTCTAGGTAGTGATTATGAACAATGTCGTTTGAGCTATACCTAGATGAGCTTGGTGCAATCATGTGATGAGGTTTTGCAGGGGCAGATTCTCTTCCCTTAGGCAAATGATGTGTAGTGACTGGTTTTAACAAATTGTTGTTCACATCAACTTGGGAGGCAAACCGTGGTTTTGAAATTCTAGGTCTTTCAGACTTAAACGCAGTCGGTTGTCTAACAACGGATTGGTTTTTGAGTGGTTGTCCAACCGGTTTTCCCAAGATTGATGGCTTTGCAAACTTAGTATTCACATTATTTCCTGTAAGTTTCCTTAACTCATTTTTTAATGCTGCAATTGCAAACCCCTTTTTCTGAATCTGAGCTAGTACATCAGCATTTTCATTAGACTTTTTGTTCAGTTGTTCCATTAAAGAGTCATTCTGGTTTTTGGTCTGAACTCGTGTCCTTTTGATAGAATCAAAAAGATCTTTGTAAGTCTGTTTCAAGTGCTCATTTTCTTTATGTAACTGCTCATTCTCTGCGAGTAATTTAGCCACACTATGTTCCAATTCGATGTTTATTGTTTCAATTACATCGATGTCATTTTTAACCTTGGCTTCATTACCTTTTTCTTTCAAAAATTGACTTTGTTGCCCTGATTTTAAAACATTGTTTTCCATTTGTAATTGTAGTTCAAGATTGATACAATGTGCTTCGAGTTTTCCAAAATATTTTTGAAACTGGGCAACGATCTTTTTGAGACAAACATTTTCAGACTCGAGTGATTGATCTGAGAGTTCAATTGTCTTGTCATCAGTTAATTTAGCAGGCAAAGGACGTATGTCATGACATTGTTCAGCATTCTGGTCAACCTTTCCTTCATTATTGAATTCAGGTTGCTCAGTATGCTGTTGTCCTGTAGCAGATACATTATCATCAGGTCATTTGTCCTAAGCACATTGGCTATTCACGTATATGGTCTGATTTCTGCATCATCAAAATGAGTTCATTCCCTGATCTGCTGCTTGTATCCTGCTATTTTGATTCTGTATCATTGCTTTCAATGATAACTGAACTAGCAATCCAATGCATCCAATGCACTTACTCGTATCAGTCTTTTACCTCTGTTGTCTGGATGTTGTATTTCATATTCACCCCTGTTTCATACTCCATTTTATGTTGTACTCTTTCACTAATCGACTTCTTAAAGTCATGTGTTGGATCAGGGTGTCACGGAATTCTGGAATTTCGAGTCGAGTGTATTGTAGGAATTTGTTGCATGTCATGTCAACATATTCATCATCAAATTAAAAGCCGTAACTTGAGAACATCTGAAACTTGTCCTCGGTACTTAAAAGAAGCATTGGATCCAATACTACTTGAAAATTCTTCTTGTCAAGTTGCTTTATAGTTGATTCCATGTACGGAACATTGTGCCCGTGAGCGAGTCTCTATATCTTGACCAATGAGTGTTGCATTGGGTTTTGAATCCATCTTCGGTTCGACTTCCTTTTAAGTCGTTGTTTTGAAAGATCTTGAGGTGTGATGAAGTTGTTGAAAAGATACCATGCAACTTTCTTTTGATTTGACTTGAATTGTTGCATTTGTTGTTTTTCTGAATTTAAACACGAAGATAAGGTATCTTTCTTTTCCATTTTATCGTGAATTATGAAGTGTAAAAGTTTGTGGATCTTACGTAGGTAAGTGATTGTTATTGTTGTGAAAACTATTTTTACGGGATTTTTAAAGTCTTGACTAAAAAACCGAAAAAATACAAGAGTATTTCGCGGGATTTTACTAAATCAAGAAAACCGTAAAAATAGAATTATTGTTGTTGAAATCGTTGTTGTTGTTGAAGAACTTGAACTTTCGATAACGATTTGTGAGCTAAAACGATGAACGGTGCACGAATTTTGAGCTTGTAATGATTAACGGTTGATTAAAACTCAAAATAATGACAAACGGTGCACTATCGATTTCACATTTGGGAGACTATCGAGTTGTTTTAAAGTTAAGGACTAACGGTGTAACAGGTATGTTAGAGGGTGGGTTATTAACAAACAAAGGACATAAGCTTTTGAAATTGGTACTTTTAGTTGAGGGGACTGCATGTGCATACTTTGTATTTTGTTTATTTATTTCAAATTTCCCGCCATATGTTTTTAACATTCTGTTTCGTTTGAAATATATAAAAGAATGTTAACGAATGTAATTTAATCCTGCGGAGTTGTACGGTTATCGTCGGTCTAAAAAATTTATATACACGGTTGATCGAAACGACGAACACGAACACGATGATATTAAAGTCTTAAGTCCGTCGTTTAACGTCACTCAAAACCGAAACACCCTAAAAATTTATGAAACCGTGAAAGAAAACTGTTTTGTGTAGTTTTAGATCGTTCTACGTAGCATAAAAATAATAACGCGTTCGCTCAAGTAAAAACATAATGACTCGATCGGTCGTTGAGATTTTTACTCGTTCGGTCCAAAAAAAATTCAACTCGATCGGTCCTTGAGATTTTTACTCGTTCGGCTCTATAAGTTTTCACTCGTTCGGTTCTTTCACAACGTAACTCGTTCGGTTGATGAAGAGTTTTGACTAGTTCGGTCCTTGATGAAATGTTACTCGTTCGGCTCTCAAGTGAATGAACTCGTTCGGTTGTAACATTTTCCACTCGTTCGGTTCGAACGTTTTCCACTCGTTCGGTTGTTGAAGTTTGTTCACTCGTTCGGTTCAACTTGGAATCCACTCATTCGGTTGACAAAGGATTCCACTCGTTCGGTTGTTTCTCTTTGAGACTTGTTCGGCTGTTGGACAAGACTTTACGTTTTGTTGAGGAACCTGTAGAAATTATGGATCGTGAGATTAAGAGTTTGAAACGTAGTAGAATACCACTTGTGAAAGTTCGTTGGAATTCAAAGCGTGGTCCCGAGTTCACTTGGGAACGCGAAGACTATATGAAGTCTAAGTATCCTCATTTATTTGTTGATCGTGCTGTTGAACCAACTAGTTAAATCTCGGGACGAGATTTCCATAAGGAGGGGATACTGTGACAACCGTGATTTGAGCAGGTTAGTTTATACCTTTAGAAATGGCTAAGTGTCCATTTTGTATGTTTCTTGCGTGCTATGTGTTCTATATGTATGTTGAAGTGGGTTACTTATGTGCATGATGTCATTTTAGAGGTAAATGATCATCTTATTTTGTGGGCATATGAGTTTGGTGTTAAGTATTCCATTTGTTCACGTGTGGTGATAATGGAAATGAAAGACGTGTTGCATGCATTGCTACGTCAATAGTTGGATAATTAAGTGTTAAGCGTTTATGGGAAATATGGCATTTTAGAAATGAAATAAGTGAGTGAAATATAGAAGTTTGTAGCAAACTTTCTAAAAATAGAAAGTGGTTTGGTGAAATGAAAGTTATATTTAGAAAGTTTAGTAAGTAGCGTTTAAGTAAAAAGGTTTAATCAAACTAGCTTAGGTTTTTATAAAAACTTAAGGAAATGAAGTAAATTAGTTAATTAATAATTTAAAAATAATAATAATAATATATATAATATAGGGTGCGTCCGGTTTTAGAGAAAAAAAAAGAAAAAAAATATTTTTTTTACTAAGCTAAGTTTGGGTTGGGCTAGGACTTAGGATATAGATTTAAAAACCCAACTTGGCCCGTCCTTTTCTCCCCTCTTCTTGTTACCATATGAATTCAGCTCCCCAAAACCCTAAGAAGTTGATTTTCACTTGTGGATCCAAGAATCATTCAAGAATTGTTAATTAGGTGCTTGTAATCAAAGGTAAGTGCGTTCAATCCTAGTTTAAATCATGCATTCATGTAACAAAATCAATGATGGATTCTAAGATTTCATAAAATTCAGAATATTAATTATATTTGATGATGATAGAATGATTATGGCTTGATTAGGGTCATGTTCATGCAATTGGTTAGGTTAGATTTGCGTTAAAACTTAATTTAGGGTTGAGCAGAATTTTAGGTTGTGTTCAACGACTGATATCTAGATGATAAAAACGTGTATTGATATGTTTCTCGAGCCTATGAATAAGCCAAAAGAGTCTACTTTCTATAAAATCCAGCCTCGAAAGTTTTTAATGTCGGGAAGTCATTCAAATGTTGGTTACACTAAAAGTTGTCAGATCAGTAAATACAGGGTAGATTTAGGTCATGTTTGTGAGGGTAAAACCTATACTTAAAAGTGGAATTAAGATTATCCCTTCTACAGTAGTTAAGTTCCATATGTCTATGGATAATCCTGTAAAAATTAGCCTCTGAAAGCATGTCTAAGTATGGTTAATAAGTCCAAACTTTTTAGTGTGCAATCAGATTCGAATTGGGACTGTTTTGAAGTTTGATTTTCTTATGAGTACTTGTGCATGTAAATGGCTTTTGGATTCACTTTGCATTGTAGTAACTTGCAAGTTGGTTCCTTGTCAACTCATCATCATGTTTATAAAACTGTGAGAAATTACGACTCGATTGACTCTCCATCACGAGAGTAAACTTCCCAAATTCCCAGAAACAGATTGGTCTTTCACATCTTGTCGTTCAATGATTACCCATGTTGTAGTTTCAATGGTATATCACATTTCATTCGTGTTTTACACAGGCATCAACAGTTGGATAGATTTTCTCTCCTAATACCAGGTTAAAGCAGAAATTTGTTCTTTTTAGACAGAAAGTGTTCTTGTTTTCTGGAGTCTGTTCAATACTGTTTCAATTGTTGTATGTTGTTGTATTGCAGGATTTACCTTCTGATGCTGCAACTGCTTGAACTAGTAGAGTAGATGGCAGTAGGGACCAGGATTAGTAATGCTTTTTGTCAGTCCCTCACCAATTTGGTTTGCGTGTCATGTACCGTAGAAATCGTGATCTCCATTGTGGAATATCTTCCTTGTCCAAGATTGGTGGAAGCTCTTTTGTGGACCAGCTGCCATGATATTATTATGCATTTGACTATCTGTCGAGGATGTGTTGACTGGAGTTGACATGATGAATGAATGATTATGAATTATGAAGTGTGAAAGTTGTTGGATCTTAAGTGGATATGATGTGATTGATGTTGTTGTGGTTATGTATGCAATTCTCATTCACGGGATTTTACAAAATCAATAGAAAACCGTGAATGAATAATCGATTGTTGTTGAGGTTTGTTTTCTTTGTATTGATTAATGCAGGTTTAAAGTCCTTGTTGATGGTTTTGGATTTGGTTTATGGTTTGATGATTTGTTTGGAATTCGGCGCAGTTGGATTATGAAAAAAATAAATTTTACCTTATTACCAAAATCTAAATTTGGTGTAAAAATAAGCTAAAAAGGCTATAGAAAAAATTTTATTTTACTTAATTTTTCTCTGCCAAAAGTGTCGCTAAACGGTGTCGACCGGAAAAAAATTACCCTATTACCAAAATTTAATTTGATGTGAAAATAATGTTAGAAAGGCTATATAAAAATTAAATTTACTCAATTTTTTCGTTAAAATGTGTCGCTAAAAAAACGCGGTGTCGTCTGGCATTACTCAAACCGCGTGTGCGTTAGGTTATTATTGAGCAAACCGCCTTGAAATTTTGACCAAACCGCCGTGTCAATTAAATACTCAAACCTGCTATTTCTTGCAACTCGCTGCCTAAGATGAAATTCACCAAACCGCCGTGACTTAGTAACTCGCCGTCTGATTAGTTAACTCGCCGCCACATTAATTTAGCAAACCGCCGTGTTAATTGACAACTCGCCGCCAAGTTTAGTTAACTCGCCGTGGGTTTTATTCAAGCAACTCGCCGTGTATTTTTAAATTGGCCAGAGTGACGTTTATTTTTGGCAATATAATAAGCAAGTCGCCGTGAACCTGTTAGTAACTCGCTGCCAAAATAAATTAATTATTTAAGCAACTCGCCGTTGACCTAGTCAAACCTCCGTGACACTTTTCCTAAAATCAAGGATCTTGTTCCATATGGTTGTCAACTCGCCGGCTAGAAAACAATATTATAACCAACTCTCCACGATGAACACTAGCTCGATTTAAGCAACATCAATCCCTTTGAGCTTTTTAACCACGATTCAAAGTTAAAACATGCAATACTATGTGTGTATATCAAGTTTAAACACACCTTAACTCGTATTTCTTTGAGAATCGTCCAAAATTAGGCAACTCTCCACGAAGAACACCAAATAAATTCGAATCTTTTAAGCTAGATTTCGAACTTGAGGCTTGTGTATCTCTTGTAGGAGCAACAATACTTCTTCCTTAGCATTTATAGCATGAATAACCACAAGATTAACCAACAAAGTAAGCCCAAATAATCTTTTTGAGCCGTGGGCTTTTTTAAACAAAATAAGCCACGAAATTTGCTAATCAACCACAAGAATCAAACACAAATCCACCCTTCGCTCTGATGCCAAATGTATGATCCCGCTAACACTTCATAACATATATATCATACACGAATTTGATCTAGAAAGTAAAGAGAGTTGATCTTTTAGAGAGAGAAAGAGGAGAGAGAATTGAGAGAGAATGAGAGAAAATAGAAAATGAAATAATATTAGAATTAACAACTAACTTTTCCAAAGAGGAAAAGTTACATATATACCCCGACACATTAAAGTGACGCGCGAGATATTTAACTAGGACTCGGGCTCGGGTTTTGCTTGGGATTAAACCCGAAACATATACAATATTAGATTAACTATCGAGCCCGATTCTCGATATTATCCTATTACAACGTTAACTAATTGAATGACCGAGACTCAAATACATAATGAACGAACTTCATGTTTGACTCAATATTTTGAGGCTAACACAGACTTACTTCGTAAAGCTTTACGAATAAATCCTAAAGATCCTGATTACCCATTCACTCTCCCTGCGCTTGAGAAAGAAATCATCTTCTTCATCAACGAACTTGGTTGCTCTAAAACTTGCAAGACAGTTTCTGCACTAAGAACCAATTATATGTACCAACCATGGAGAACACTCTTGACCATGATGAACAAGTGTTTGGTAGGGAAGTCAACAACATATGATCGTCAAAGACTTCCTATTCTTCAAGCTCCATGAGGAATTGTCACAGGCGACAATGTTGACTTTGCTGAACTCATTTGGGAGGATTTTAAATACCAAATTGAGTCCAGGAAAACAAGCAAACAAAAGAAAGAACTGTTACCTTTCTCCAGATTCACAAAACTCATCATTACATACATCCTCTCCTAGAACGACCAAATATCCAAAAGACCTCAATCCTTCCAAATGTCATCAAGTTAGATGCAACTCTTGGTAATATGAACTTTGCAAATAAGGGAACAACATATCCAGTTTTTGGAATGGCTATTCTAATGGTGATGCTCAATGATGATATTAAGGCTTCTGTTGAGTATTTAGAGTACTTAGCAAAGTCTAAAGGATCTAACCCTGTTAAAACTCGAGGCAAAGGACTGCTCACCAAGCAAGGGGTTAAGATTGTTGTGGAACGAGTAAGTATTCCAAAGAGGAGACGGTCAGAGACAGTAGTTAAAGAAGTCGGTCAGTCTGAAGAGGTAGTTGATGAAGTTGATTCTGATGAGACTGAATATGATGAAGAAGAACCATTGGTCAGAAGAAGACCAACTGGTGTAGTTATTGGTGGAGAAGCTCGTAAACAATCTGATGAAGAAGGAGTAGATAATTCAAAGAAGCTGAAAGGAATTGAAATGTTATCTGAAGCTGCACAATTCAAGTCAAATATGAAGAAGGCACTAAAAGCTAGCAAAGATGACTTCTTCATTCAATATCGTCCCAAATGTTCAGGTGAAGGATCTGGTGTGACACCAGAAGTTCCTGTTGAGCTACCTCAGAAAGGCTCGAATGAAGGATCTGATGCAACTCCAGTGGTTCCCGATGAGCCAAGGGACAATTCAAGCAGCTCAAGTTTTGAAGATGAAATTGAAGACATCTTCAGTGATGAAGAAGATAAAGGAAAAGATGACAAGGATAAAGCTGATGAATCACAGAAAGCTGATGAAGAGATTACTAAAACTGATAGAATTGATGATGACAAGGCAGAAGAACAGATTGAAGATCAAGGGGTAAATGAACAAGCTGGAATTACACAAGCTGATGTTCATGTTTCTGATCCCTAGATTAAGAAGCCTGCTACTACACTAATCAGTTCTAGTCTGACTCTTTCATCTGCCGAGTACACAAATCAGTTTCTCAATGATAATCCTGATGTGTCGGTAAATGAGTTGTCACCGGTTCGGCTAGCCAATATAATTCGTCCAAAAATAAACCGGAAAAGATCGGTAAAAACGGGTAAACCCTTATAAACCGGTGAACCGGGCTGGACCAATGAGCATTTTCTTTTTGTTGTTCTATGGTTAATCAGCTCATCAATGTTATTTTGTTGATGACTAGAATTTAATCACATGTACCCGCCGCCGCAATGCACGGATACTCTTCTGCTAGTAGCAGCCCTAAAACTTATTTTTAATGTGATGCTGAACCCATGATAAATTGGGCCAATTCGGGTCGGATCCCTTGTGTATACGGCACACAGCACAGCACACACACGCCCCCATTTCATTTCAACTCCATTTCTCTATTTGGGGACAAATCTGGACACAACAACATCATCTCACTGATTACAAAGTCAAAATCCAAAATCAATGGGGTTAGGTCTCTTAGCTTCAAGAACCCTCCGATCCATCCAATCATCACCATCCCCTAAAACCCAATTCATCCTCAGAACAATAGTCTCAACCCCCGAGCTCCACAAACCCGAAGCTGAACCCGTATCAGCCCCCGAACCCATCATCCCTCCCCGAAAACCAATCGCGGGAGCGCGTCTGCATATCCCAAACCCAGAAGATGTAATAGAGGTATTTGTAGATGGGTATCCAGTTAAGATCCCCAAAGGTATGACTGTATTGCAAGCTTGTTCTGTTGCTGGTGTTGATATTCCTAGGTTTTGTTACCATGATCGTCTTTCGATTGCCGGTAATTGTCGTATGTGTCTTGTCGAAGTCGAAAAGTCTCCCAAACCTGTCGCTTCTTGCGCTATGCCTGCGTTACCAGGTTTGTGTTTTTTTCATAACCTTTTTAGCGCGGTTAAATGTTTGTAAATTCAAATGTATTTGTTTTAGTATGTAGTGACTGTACAAGTGCGTATACTTTATATGCATCCTATATTCGAGGGGGGTTGTTTGTCTGAATTTAAGTGAAGATAAAAATGAACGCGAATAGCATCCATGTGATGGAGACGGTGATTGATGTTTATCTGATAGATTGTTACTTCATGTTTTAATGTTGTATATGTTATATGGATGCTTTGCTGCCTTATATTTCGTAAGCTCGTTTATTTTCAACTTGTTTTTTTTTATTGTTACGTTACAACAAGCTTGTTTGGTTGAAAATATGAGATTGTGAAATATTAGGCGAAACATTGTAAGCTCATTAAACAAACACCACCTTAGATGATGCACTGCTTATTGTATATTAGAGGGTATATTTTAGTTGTTGTTTGTGTATTTTGTCAAGAAATAAGCACTTTAGAATGACTACATCGGGAGGTGATTGTTTCAAACTGCTTAGGGGGTGTTTTTTATAAGCTTGTTTTTGAGATTACGAGCTTATGTGGGTTCAGCGGTTGAGCCTATTTTGATACTTATGGGATTATGTTGATTCTTGTATAAGTTGAATTAATGGATGAATTGTAGATGTTCTGATGGAATTAGTGTATTAGATATGTGATGGTTTTGTGTCGTTGTATGCATTTCTAAGAGGGTGTGCGCGGTTGCATTTTATTGGGTTCTTGTGTGTGGTAAATGTTTTTGGAGTGTTAGGACGAGTAATTTCTTATTGGCTTATTTGCTGTTTTGTGAGGGAATAAGCACTTTTTGAATAAGGACACGGAAGGCGCTAGTTTCAAAGTGCTTATAAGCTGTATGCATAAAAGATTATGCAATTTCAAACACCCTGTAGTTAATTTTGGGCATTTCTTTACCCAAAAAAATTTGGATGGGCATTTATAACTTTCAGTTTCTGATGTAGGACAGCGGAAGATAGTTTCGTTCACAGCCAACGCTGGTGAACAGGTTAATGGCAAAGGCCAAGAAACCACGTAGGAACAGAAGTTTAAAAAAACGTGAAAACACGTATAAAAGAAATTCTGAATAATATTGATTGAATTGAATTACAATATGCTGGAATTTAGTTTATATAGACCTAAGAATCCTAAAACAACTATAACTAGGAAAACTCTTGGATAAATCCTAAATATTAAAAGATAATGCATAACTATAAAGATAAATCCTAAACCAATTCTAATACTAATCTTAATATGCTAGAAGGTTCTTTTATGGTATTTTCGTTCCCCATCATTCTCCCCTTCTTGAAAAGAACTCGACCTCGAGTTCATCTGGAGGAATCGTTGTAGACCAGACGTGTTTCTTCTTCTCTTTATTTCTGAACTTATTATAGGTGCTCAAGTGTCGCGCTTTCCTTGTATCCGCCATTATTAGACCACCTTTAACAAATGATCTTTTGACAAAATAATGACTTTTGATCTCATTCCATATAAGTCGCGATCTAGTTTTGAAGCTTAACTCGCTTAGCCCTTTTATCTCGACTTGCACCATGGGATAGTAGTGGCTTGTACAATGTCGTGACAAGCTCATCAGGCTCTCTTGGTGTACAAAAACGATTTGGTGTTGATTCTCCTTAGTTGAAGATAGAATGTTCGTTACCTCTTTGGGGTCGATGCTCTTGTTTTCCATTGGCAGCTCGTGTACCTTGGTCGAGGTGAAAACCGTTAGCTTCTCATCTTCTTCTATCACCATTGGCGTCTCTGTTTTAGCGATATCATCCCGTGAATACTCAACGTGTATGAGTGTGGTGATAGTTGGGTTATCGTCTTGGATTGCATGTGCATCTTGGTCATCTTCATCTTGATGATAAGTTGGAACAACTCTAATGAGATCATGCATGTCAAAGGAATTGAGAAGAGGGGGAGCACACGACCGATGTGTAGGAAACCAATTATTTTTTTCTTATGTAAAAGCTGATTTTTTTTCCTCACTCGAAAGTTTAGATTTTCTATGGCATCCAAGATTCGAGCCTTTTGTTTCGTATGTTGTTGTGAATGTTGCTGAAGTTGTTGTGATTGGTGCTGCAGTTGTTGTGATTGGTGCTGCAGTTGTTGTTGAATCGCTTGTAGGGCTTGCAAAAGTGCGCTATTATCGGTCATGGTCACTTAAAAAAATAAACTTTTTTTTTTCGTGAACAGTACGAACCGATGAACAGTAAAGTTTTTTTTTTTTTGTTGTTGTTGTTGTGAGAAAATAGAATACAAGGATAGATGATGTGGAGTTAGAATTAGGAGAAACCTAATACGATAAGAACTTGATGGTTCGAATTCGATGAATCGAATATGATGGAACCAAGGATTATCACTCAGGGTAAACCTGCTCTGATTACCACCTGATGTAGGACAGCGGAAGATAGTTTCGTTCACAGCCAACGCTGGTGAACAGGTTAATGGCAAAGGCCAAGAAACCTAAGTTGGTTTCTGGTTCACGTAGGAACAGAAGTTTAAAAAAACGTGAAAACACGTATAAAAGAAATCTGAATAATATTGATTGAATTGAATTACAATATGCTGGAATTTAGTTTATATAGACCTAAGAATCCTAAAACAACTATAACTAGGAAAACTCTTGGATAAATCCTAAATATTAAAAGATAATGCATAACTATAAAGATAAATCCTAAACCAATTCTAATACTAATCTTAATATGCTAGAAGGTTCTTTTATGGTATTTTCGTTCCCCATCAGTTTCTATCTTATAAGTCTGTATTCTCCTAACATAGGCTGTATTTGGGGGTCATGTTTATATTAGGGATGTTTTCAAGTGAAATGTCGATTAACAATGTTGTTTGGTGGTGATACTCATTGGCTTATTGCTTGTTTCGTATTGAGATATAGTGTGCGATTTTGAAGGTTATAATGATGTTCAGGTGTAATAAAAAGGGCTAGTAATCACTGTTGCGAGCAGTAGGTAAATCGTATCTGATGCTGGCATTCTTTCACCCGTATTCAGAATCATTTATCAAACTCTTTTTCTAATACTTGTATTAGGCTTTAGTTTTGTTTTAATATGTTGGAGATTTAAAAATTTGGTTTCTAAGTCTCCTAATTTCTAGAACATTGTGTATTTTACCATTTTTGTGGGATTGTTACAGGAAAAGAAGCCAACAGCTGTTATAATTTATTTGATTTTTTTATTTTTATTTTTAATGTTTTTGAGGTTTAAGAATGCGTGGATTTCAACACATTAATATTCTTGCATAGAAATAAGATATGGAAAACAACTTGTTACTTTAATGGGCAACATGATTGAAGCCGTATTGACTTGGTTTTGGACTGTTGCTGTTAAAGTGTTACTTGTAATGGACAATAGCATACTTGACTGTTCTTGTACGGTAAAGTATTACATGTTGGTTACTAGAAAGAGTTTATATATATATTTAGTAACATGATATGTTGGTATGGCATCAAACAGACATGCTTCTTGTTTTGTTTGTTGCATTGAAGCCTTATAAGAAGTCAACTAGGACAATATCAGTCCCATGATCCTTACCAGTTTTCTTTGTTTGATGATCATACTTTTTGAAGCATTAAATATGCAGTCATCCAAGTTTTTTACTTGATATTTGACTATTTTCCCCACCCGTGAAGAACCATTGTCTGACCTATCTAGGACTTATATTCTGATCATACTTCAGATGTAAAGATTATTTCATTTATTATACATGATGAGCATTTCCTGATCACTTTGAATCTTTTTGCTTATAGGGATGAAAATTAAGACTGACACACCTATTGCAAAAAAGGCGCGTGAAGGCGTGATGGAGTTCCTTTTGATGAATCATCCACTAGATTGCCCAATTTGTGATCAGGGTGGTGAATGTGACCTCCAGGACCAGTCTATGGCTTTTGGATCTGATAGAGGCCGTTTTACTGAAACCAAGAGATCTGTTGTTGACAAGAATCTTGGTCCTTTGGTCAAGACTGTCATGACTAGATGCATCCAGTGCACCAGGTATGCACCAGTCATCACTTGTTATACCTAACATCTAGGTGGTCGCTAACATACTCGAATTCTATTGTTCAGATGTGTGAGGTTTGCAAGTGAAATAGCTGGAGTGCAAGATCTTGGCATGTTGGGGCGTGGAAGTGGAGAAGAAATTGGTACCTATGTTGAAAAGCTGATGACCAGTGAACTTTCAGGGAACGTTATTGATATTTGTCCTGTCGGAGCACTCACCTCAAAACCCTTTGCTTTCAAAGCTAGAAACTGGGAGCTGAAAGGAACTGAGAGCATTGATGTTACTGATGCTGTTGGTTCCAACATCCGTATTGATAGCAGAGGTCCAGAAGTCATGCGAATTGTACCACGCTTGAATGAGGTACTTCCCTTCACATATTTCATTTCATCACCTTCTTCATGGTATTGGCGACATGCGACTGAATTATAAAATGTTCTTTATTATTACTTACGAGTTCCCATTTGACCTAACACAGGACATTAATGAGGAGTGGATTTCAGACAAAACACGTTTCTGTTATGATGGTTTGAAGAGACAGAGACTGAATGACCCGATGATTCGTGGTGCTGATGGACGGTTTCAGCCTGTGAGCTGGCGTGATGCTCTTGCTGTTGTGGATGAGGTCATCCGTCAAGTCAAACCTGAGGAAATTGTTGGTGTTGCTGGTAAACTCAGTGATGCTGAATCTATGATCTTACTAAAAGACTTCTTGAACAAGTTGGGATCCAATAACATATGGTGTGAAGGAAATGGTAAGAACACAAATGCAGATTTACGTTCGGGATATCTTCTAAATAGCAGTATCCAAGGATTGGAAAAGGCCGATTGTTTTCTTCTAGTTGGTACCCAGGTAATGTTCTTCAAATTTGTAAACTGTGTTTATCACCCTTTATCTTTTTATTTCTTTTATTAATTGGCAAGTTATGTCAAATTTCCAGCCAAGGGTGGAAGCTGCTATGGTTAATGCCAGAATCCGCAAAACAGTTAGAGCCACCCAAGCTAAGGTAGGCTACATTGGTGCTCCTGCTGATTTCAACTATGATCATGAGCATCTTGGCACAGGCCCTGAAACTCTTGTTGAAATCGCCGAGGGCCGACATTCTTTCAGCTCAGCACTTTCAAATGCTAAAAACCCCGCCATCATAATTGGCGCTGGTATCTTTGAAAGGGAAGACAAAGATGCCATTTTCTCAGTTATTCAATCTCTCGCCGCCAAACACGAAAACCTAATTAGACCTGACTGGAATGGAGTCAATGTTTTGCTCCTCAACGCCGCCCAAGCTGCCGCCCTTGACCTTGGTCTCGTGCCGGAATCTGACAACAGCATTGAGTCTGCAAAATTCTTGTATTTAATGGGTGCGGATGATGTCAACCTAGATAAGCTTCCAAAGGATGCTTTTGTGGTGTACCAAGGACACCACGGTGATAAAGGTGTGTATCGTGCAAATGTAATCCTTCCGGCAGCAGCTTTTAGTGAGAAAGAAGGGACTTATGTGAACACAGAAGGATGTGCTCAGCAGACTGTGCCAGCTGTCCCAACTGTAGGTGATGCTAGGGAAGATTGGAAGATTATCAGAGCTCTCTCAGAGGTTTCTGGGGTAAGTTTGCCTTATGATACCATCAGTGGGGTCAGGTCACGTATTAGAACTGTTGCACCAAATCTATTGCATGTGGATGAGAGAGAACCTGCTACGTTTTCCACATCTTTGAAGCCAGAGCGCACTAGCAAGGTGAGTGCAACACCGTTTGGTGTTACAGTAGACAACTTTTATATGACTGACGCCATCACCAGAGCGTCAAAGATAATGGCACAATGTAGTGCGTTGTTGAAGAAGTGAGTGACTGTCGGGAGCTCAAATAAAGTTGTGTTTTCGCCTTTTTGAGTGTTGAAGCGCTGTTTTGTAATTCCAGTTTCTCAGAAGAAAAAGAGATTAAAGAAAAGATTTGTATAAGTTGTGATGCAATTGCCATAAGTAGAGTTTATGCTTCTCATAATTGGCAGCTTTGACATTCATTGATGGTTTCTGTGATTTTTGTAACTTTAAGTTGTCTGTATGGGATTTAAGACCTGTTGTAGCAACGCTTGTTTTCTTGGAATATTCCAGAAAGACCCGTTCACGAATTATTTGGAAGTAAACCTGTATAGACAGGCCACTCAACGGTCGCGAATAATGATCATCCTGTCTGTCTGTTGGTGTTTGTATACGTAGATTAAATTTCTGTTCAGTAAAGATTGTTTGTTGGGATTATAACATTTTTGTTACTTTAAAAGCCTTATTAATATTTCCAATTTGGTTAGCACAATCCGCTAGAGTTTTATTTCACTACCAACCAATCCTGTCATGAAGTAAACCACTCAAGTTTTATATCGTTTATTCGTTACCAATCAATTGGAGAAACACAAGTCTGCGGGTGTGTGATGTCGTCGACCTACCTACTCGCGATATCGCATTATAAGCAGGTGAAACTGCATTTTAAGCAGTTAGCCAGTTTTTCTTCTCTAGGAAGAAATGGTGCGAAAAAGGGTAATTCTGTTAGCACTATTTATCTACGATGCTGATGGAACTGTCAATCACTTGTGCTGGCTTGTAGAGTTGTGGTCTTATTGGTGCTCTTCATCTGGAAATTATCAGTTGCTACTACCAACATCATTTATTAACTAAAGATGATGGATACTTGCTATGAATCTGACTTCGGATTTTCAGGTTGTTTCTATTAGTCTTCTGCAGAATTGCTTGAACAGTGAATCATTGATTTCATGCCAAAGATTGTAAAAACTGTAATAGCTTTGTTGAGATTGGGGCAACCAAGATTAGTAACATTACCCAAGCTCACATCTTTAATAGAGAATGAGGGGAATGAGATTGGTTGGGCAAGCTGCCACCTGCTCCAAACGCATAGCACCTTAGGACAATATATGATAATATGATCAATTGTTTCCAGAACAGAATCACAGATAGGACAGCTACCTGAACTGATGTTAACGCCTCTAGAGCATTTACCAGCCCCCAACGATCACTAATGACACACTCAGGATTATATAAGTTGTTGGTATGCGTTTTTCGTGGTAAAACAGTGAAATTGTGATAGAAAGTGTCTGACGCGCATTTTTGTCACTCTGTTTGGTGACAGGCTAGCTCATTACTGAACTGGTGTTAAAGATCATGTGACAAAATTTTGAGTTATGGTACAATGAGCTGAAACAGTGGGTTATACTCGTTTTGTCAAAGGTTTGTGCCGTTTAGGAACAAGGATAACATCTTAAGGCAACCCTACTTGAAGCATACTGTGAAGGCAACTATGGTATACTGAGTATTTGAAAGGAAGATCTGATGTGTGTTTCTTTTTGCATCCTGCAACTTTGCTTTGGATGTTACTTGTGTGAGTTCATCATCCCCTTGTACCTCCAGCATAAGCATGTGGTATGTTGGGTTCAGTTTACACTCCCTTGTACAGTTCTGAAAAGCAATTGTCGTTAAAAAAAACAAATGCGTGAATCAGAAGGATTCCCGTATCTTAATTCGGTAACTTTTCTAAGATTGGTCAATAAAGGACTCTCTTATTGGATGGCAGATGTCACATAATTTATTGTGCAGATATGAACATCTTTTGCCAATCATGTCGAGCTAGTAGTCATCCATGAAATGGAAGACAAAGTGACATGGTATTTAGAAAAACGGTACATACTTAGAAAAACGGTACATACGTTCACAAGGAGTTTCACATAGCTGTATGGAAGAGGTATGACAAGCTACCTTGATTTATAGTTACTGGGCTCCTCACAAAGTAAGGATGCAATGTTGGCATATTGTTAAAATGCTGCTAATAGACTGAAGTGTGTTTTGCGTCAGATGATACAAACTGCCCACGATGTGGAGGTGGTTCAAAAACAGTGGATCAAATTTCCGTTCATTGTGTTGAGGCATGGAGAATTTGGTGTGAGATGATAGGATCTGGGTCGTTCATTTGGGTAAGTTCGGGATTAATTGGTAATCTGTTTCTGATATGGCTAAAGTTGTTGCGGATAAGGCTAAAAAACAGTGGATTTTAGTGATTTTTCCAGTGTTGGTCAATATGTGTGGCTTGGAATGATAAAATTTATAAAGGAAATGATGGTGTTTTAGAAAAATAATGAAGGTAAGACTGCTATTTTAGCTGAGCTGGAAGCAATTTATGAAAGTAAAATGAAAAACAGAAACAAAAAAAAAGAAGACTTGTTTCCATCGAATCAGTAACAGTATGCGACTCCTTAGAGGCTAAGGATGTGTTGAGAATGATCGAGTTGTTAATAATATAAGGGAGACAAATGTTGATCGACATCTAAGACTTTGGTTTTGCTGATGCAGTAGCAGCCTGATAGTAAAATGCAGGTTAGAGGAGATGTGTTACGTCTACGAAGGCGGATAGTGTATATGGTATAACATGCTAGCTGACCAATGCTTACTTCATTTCAGTAATCAAAAGAAGTTGAACCCCATAAAATGGGTCCTGATGATGCAGCATATGTGAAGGGTTGTATGTTTGAGGATCTGTGATGATGGAGTCTTGTTAATGCAGCAGATCTATATTCCAAGTGGGATAGATATACATCGGAAACAGGTTTACATATAAAATTCCGAAATATAACTGTGTTTTATAATTCATTAATCTAATCTGCAGGTTGAATGGTAAGCTGGATGTCAGAATAACAAACTACGTAACGTATCATACAACATGGAAAATAGATGTTAGTGTAGCCTGCATTTTCAGCTACGAAACTGTGACACAAATTGAAGCATCGTATGGCTTACAAAGAGCACAGACGTAATACACAAACAGCCAAATTGAATAAGTTATAGTAGTGGGCTATGGCAAATGTGGCAAACTGGATTGAGCAAAACATATACTCCAAAAGATGCAATGATCAGTTCCCATTCGAGAACTAAATGAGTCATGAGTCAACTTTTAATCCATATACAAACATACACAAGTACAAAACGTAACACGATTTCAAGGGACCCAAGAGCCGACAATAACAAGGCATGCTCAACTCAATGAATTTACCATGTCCTTATATTGCCATGTAAACTCAAGATCTTAAGTCAGCAACTACATGAACGCAGAAATTCCTATGGTAAAAACATACTACAGGGTCGCAGAAACGACAAAGGTATGCAATGTAGTTAGAAAAGGAAAAAAAAAAGTGATCAATTCAAAGAATATTGTTCATGCTGAATTTATCTCTATATGCAGTACCAGTTAAAGCCCTCCCCTTTAGGCTAGACCAGTATAAAGTGACGATATTCTAGATTCACAATAAACACCACTGGATCCAAATTAAACAGATGAATCACTATACATAAAGGCTGCACAGCTTATTAATACATTGCATATTTAAAAATCAACTCTTTCAAGTAAAGCATTACAAGTTTCAATCTGCCACAAACAGCATGAGCTAGGAAACACCATTTCCATTTCTAGTATCATTACAAGAAGGTTTCAAGGCAGTCAACAGACACCCTATCACAATGACCAAGAATAAGCAATAGCCGCAAAAGTCTAGGGGTCACGTATCTTGTTTGCACAAAATCCCGTTAGGATCAACAAATTTTACAATGACTAATGCTATTATCACATGTAAAAACTAAGCTTTAAAGGGTTCCTGTGTTAACCACCAAGTTCTAATACGCAGCACCCTATGCAATTACCTTCTCTACTGATTGGGAGTCTTTTTCTTGCCTTTTCCTGCAACGACAAAAAATGCATTAAATATATACTTCCCCATAAGTCAAGCTGTAACAGCATCAGATGCATTAATTCATGAGCATACATGGATCTGAAAAATACTAACAACCATGTAAGAAACAGAACATAGATACTTACTTGTCTTGCAGCTTAACCATTGATCTAGGCCTCTCATAGCCATCGTCCTTATCATTATGTTTCTTCCCTTGATTCCTTGACTCCGGTTTCCAATTTGCTTTAATAAGCGATTGACCTAACAATTCAGCAATATCTGTTGCCATAGCCTCAGCTTTCTTGACATACGGAAATGTTTCCTCCTTGAAATGATTCGACAGCCATAAATACATAGACAGAACTTGATGCTTAGTCTCAAGATCCAACAGCTCAGTGTCATTTCTAGCCGAACACGTTGGCATCCCCATAGCTAAACTAACAGGCACATTTTGAGAATAAGACTGAGCAAATCTTAATAAATGAAACATGGCTTTTGGGTCTCTGATATTAACCGGGGCAAAACAAAAGTTAAAACGGTCTTCAAGAGAGAGCCCTTGAACTTTTCCCAACATATTAGCAACCTTTTTTTATTTTTATCGTGTATGCTCAAAAAGAAAGATCCATCCCAAACCGACAATTTTCCGTGTGTCCAAATTTTTGAAAGATGAACTGAGAGAAGGTAATGACTGCATAAGCTGCCACCAATAACTCGACTTGTCTCAAAACACTGGGAAGCGGTAGCCCCACTATGTAACTACATCGAAAGGTTTTTAGTAAGCATTCTATTAAGTAATCCAATATCATCTAAGTGTGAAACGTTGTTGTGAGTCCATCCTGATATATACTGTCCTCTACGACTCCTCTCGTCCTGCAAACTGCTTCATAATGTGAAGCTGTCAACCGGCACAAATTGTAATACCGAATTAATGGGAAACATTGGAAAGACTATAAAAGACTATCTTCATCTATAAGATTCAGCCCCAACCCCGTGCATCACTCTGCAACCAAAAATCATAACTCTTACGCTAGTATCAATAAACAGAGTTAGCATATTGGTGCCTACGAGTCTCTGGTGGCAATGCACCATAAATAACACAACACTTATGATTAGTATGCTTTTCAATTGCTAACTTCACCTCAAAAATTTCCCGTCTTGAAAATGCAACAACACAATCACCCGAACGAACGTTTCTAATATCTCCTAACAAAGTCTTGGCTTCAACTACTAACGGTTTAAACCTTTTATAATGATTTTCAATTAGTTCATCACCAGTTTCTTGACATATCTTTCTAACAATACCTAACACACTCGGGTCCCCACATAAATGTATCTCATCAGCTTGTAACCCAAGCAAAGCCCGGGTCCACGCGTACCCTCTATACACATCCGACATCATTTGAATCTCATCAATAACCGCCACCTCATACAACTCTTGAGTAGACACCATTTCGACAGTACAAGCAGTATGATTCCCGAACGGTACATATTTTTTTTCTTGACCCGTAAGTAAACTACAATACACACCTACCGAATTCACCTTATCAAAAACTTCCATAGCTAAAAGACGAAGAGGACTACAATAAATCCCCTTTTTCGCTTCCATAAACCTCTGCAAAGCATTATACGTCTTCCCACTATTAGTCGGACCACAATGATACACAATCTTCCGTTTAATAGCCCTAGCAAACGGAAACCACGTCTCGGGCTTCGTCATATCCGCAGACGAAATCATACCCCTAAACTTCTTAATCTCATCCGGAAACTCTTCCAAACAATACTCAACAAACACCGGAAACAAAAACCGTTCTGCCTCACCACCCGGACCCAACGACAACAAATAATCCACAATTCCCCGATCACACTTCTTAAAGAAAAAATTCCTAAACTGATGCACCGCAGTCGGAAAAAACGACGCACTTATATATATAGCTAACGCTTGATTTGATGCCCAACCCGACTTAGCAAAACACCTAAATATCTCGGTAACCTGATCCCACTCCTCTAATCCTAACTTTCTGGCAACCGGCCCATCTCGCAACCTCCGGTAAATCTCAACAGGATCCTCATTTGACACATGTTTAGATACTTTGTCATTCTCATTATCAGTTTTTTCTAACGTAGTACTAGTGCAATAAAACCTAGTATGTGAATAAGGAAAAATTAAGGAAAATGGGAAAAGGGTATTGTTAATTGGGCGAAAAGATTTGTGGGTTTGTAAGGAATTAATGTGAAATGCGTTGTGTGATGAATTAAAGTGATTAGAAGATGATAAAAACCTAACCTTTGAAAGACGATTGTATTGTGTACGGATGATTCTTGTTAATGGGTTTCTTGCCATTGTTACATCAGATTAATAATGATTGATGTGGAATAATATTGCAGGGTAATTTTGAGAGGAAATGAATGATGGAAGTGACTGGGTCGGTTTGTTAACCTAAAATAAAATTTGACAAGTTGTCTAAACTAAAAGGACTAAACTTAAAAGTCATATCATAAACCCTGAAAACCCCTTTCTTTTCTCTTTCTTTCTGAGCAGCCAAAACTGTGAATCAAACAAACAGTCAGTCAGTCAGGCATGAGGGTGAAGGTTATTTCTCGTTCTGCAGATGAATTCACACGCGAACGTAGTAACGATCTTCAGGTATAACCAATCTTTCAAACCTTAACTTTTTATATATTATTTTATGATTTTGTTTCTTAAAAAAACTGTTGTTTGATGCAGAGGGTAAGTAGAAACTATGACCCAAATCTTAGGACACAAGAAAAAGCAGTTGAATATGTGAGAGCTTTAAATGCTGCAAAGCTTGATAAAGTGTTTGCAAGGCCTTTTATAGGTGCTATGGATGGTCATGTTGATTCTGTTTCTTGTATGGCGAAAAACCCGAGTCACCTAAAAGGCATTTTCTCCGGTTCTATGGATGGAGGTATATATATTTACTTTTTGCTATTTTTTTTTTGATCAGATGGAAGTTAGGATTGGGATTCGGGTGGGTGGGTGTTTGTTTTAGGTTATATTCGGGGTTGTCACTGCGGTGGGTTTTTGTTCCTTTTTGTGAAAAAATTGTAAGCTAGAAACTAGACTAGAATAACTGGCTTGTGAAAATTAAGCTCAAATAGACACCCCTTAGACTAAGTTATCTAGTGCAGAAAAGAAACTTATTTTCCGGTTCTATGGATGGAGTTATGTATATGCTTCTTTGTTTATTTGTTGTTTTTTGGATTACGAATTTGTATGAATAGACAAAAGTTAGGATTGATTTTGTTTTAGCTTGTTTTCGGGGTTGTCAGCGCGGTTTATTTACTAAGCTTGTTTTTAGTCTTTTTTCTGGAAAAATTGTAAGCTAGAAACTAGACTAGTAACTGGCTAGTGAAAATTGAAAAATAAGCCGAACAAAGTTAGCTCACAAGCCTGTAAAGAAACTAAAAACGGACAACTCGTAAACTAAGTTATCTAATGCAGAAAATGACAGCCGTGAGCCTGTTTTGACTAGTTCCGTGCACATTTGATCCCCTTAGGAAGCTATATTAGTAATGAGAACTAGTTTGAATTGGCTATAGCCAAAGCTATGCCTCTTGGGTCCTCCTTGCCAGGCAAATGAGATATATATTGTAGCCAAGCCAACTACGGCAAAGTCACCGTAGTCATGCCAAATAATCTCACAAGTGTAGATTAGCTTGATATCAAGAAAGATGCAACTATAATAACTTTTCATCTCTTATTGGGAATTTTAAGTATTTGGTCATGAAGTTACACCTAAGTTTTAATCGGTGATTATGGAGTATGGATTATATCTGACAATTTACTAGAAAGCTGGAGAAATCATGTTGTGAGAGGGTTATGACTTAGCGGTATTTTGGGAGTTTTTATTTTAGTTTAATTTGTTTCAATTAGTAAGTTTGTGGCTATATGTTTCGTAGAACTAACAATAGTTCCCATTTGTAATTCGCAGAAATTCGTCAATGGGATCTTGCTTCGAGGTAATACTTTATTCTCTTTGAACCTTCTAATAATTCAAGTGTCATATTTATGTCAATCCGTTGCTACCTTTGTGCATTATGTATATGGTGTGATCATGTATCTGATACAATCTACCCTGGACGACAGGACTTATGGGGTTATATTAGAACAACTCGTTTTTTTCTTAAAGTTGAACTTATCTCATTTATGTTTTTTTAAATGAAAAGTAATCCTTATGTCCATTTAATGGTACTGTGTGAGCTTATGTAACGCAGTCCTTCTCCCAGAGCTGATACTGGTTATACAACATTCCAACTTATACCTTTTAAAAAAACACGTTACGCTATTATTACTTCTGCGAACTGATAGCTTGCTAGTCTTATGATTATTACCAGAGGGATGGTAGTGTGGTTATCAAGTATAACCCTATCCCTTACACTTGCCATTTTTGACTGAAAGTTAATTGATTTTCTGCTGTGTACTTTAAGCTGATATGGTTTGTTACATATGTAGAAAAACTGTATGCCAATATTCTGGTCACCAAGGTGCTGTACGTGGTCTGACAGTATCTACAGATGGACGTGTACTCGTATCATGTGGAACTGATTGCACGTAAGAAGCCTTATCAACTTTTTAGCTCTAGTATACTAATCCTCTGAATGAATATTGAAAATAATGTGTATCATCTTTTCTCAATTGAATCAGTGTTAGACAATGGAGGGTTCCTCTTGCAAGTGGCATGGACTCAGATGAGGACTCATCTGATAATAAGGTCATTGCTACCATCTTTTCCAGTTTTTTGGTAGATATCATCCCTCATCCTAACATGCTTGTGTAATTTCTTTTCTGGAATGGCAGTCAATTGCATCCTATGTTGGGAGTAATGGTTTCTCGTAAGTTTTCTACCAGTCTATACATCATGCCTTTTCATATTTTTTATTTTTCATTTAAAAGATACTAATATCAGTCTAATTATTCTAATCGTTTTAGTGCTGTGGACCATCAGTGGGAAGGTGATCTTTTCGCAACAGCTGGTGCTGCGCAAGTTGACATATGGGATCACAATAGGTAATTATCTCAGATCTTCAGTACAAGTAGATTTACAATTTTTATCTGATCTTATTAATGTTTTGTACATATAGATCGCAGCCGGTTAACACTTTCGAGTGGGGGAGTAGTTCAGTTATCTCTGTTCGTTTTAATCCTGGGGAACCAAATATCTTGGCAACATCTGGCAGGTATATCTGCAGCACCAGTATAAATGCGATTTGTTTTTACTTTGTGGTGTTGTTGCAAAATAAATCAGACTTGTAGCTCCCATGCTGTATTAGCTTGTGAAGTAGCATACTAGCATGCAGACATAGAGAAATAAGTGTATACCATGTTTTGCTCTTTTGTAATTGACAATTTGACTGCTATTTCCAATCAACTAGCTGTCTATGTAATTGTTGCCGGTGTTGTATAATACTATAATGTCCTAAGTTTAAGTCTTTTTAAGTTGAAGCATTTTTGTCTTATTCATCTGAACTAACTTGACTTGTCGTTTTCTGTAAAAAGATATATAACATTTTTGGAAAAAGCATCACCTTGCTGAAACCTAACCGTATCTCTGTTTATTTATCTTAGTCTTCAAATTCACTAGCCTTCGGCCTTTTCTTTTTCTACTGGGTCAAAATTGTTTTCCTTTATTTTATCCTGCTTGGACAGTTCCTTTCATATACCAACTATAGACTATGACTGAATTTTTAGATATTTTTAGCAGCTCTTTAAAAATGACCATTAGTTAGTTGAAGTATAAAACAAGGTATAGGTATGTTTTTATCTTAGTATTGTAAACATGCTATTTCTCTATGGTGGACACTTGGTTAGGTTATGTCATTTGTATTGCAATTGGTGGTTATCATGACAATTTATGTCTTTGCACTTTACCTTTAAATTGGGTGTTTCTTCTTTT
Source organism: Tanacetum coccineum (assembly GCA_026074375.1). Lineage (NCBI taxonomy): Eukaryota > Viridiplantae > Streptophyta > Magnoliopsida > Asterales > Asteraceae > Tanacetum > Tanacetum coccineum. Next base: position 68,818 of record BQNB010004217.1, read on the forward strand.
TGTGTAGTGATCGGAGTATAACAATTTATGATCTGCGAACGTCGTCTCCAGCAGTAAAATTGATCATGCAGGTATGCATCCAAAATGTCACCTAAACTTCTCAAATTTAAAACCGCTGATACATAGTATATCTTATTGTATGGATTTTCATTAACATATATGGCGCACCTTACTAAAATGGCTAGATCCAGATGTTATTATTTGTATAGTTGTGTATGCTTGAGGTGGTTAATAATACATGTTTGATACCTGAATGTGTCCTTACTCAAGATAAACAAACTTATTTATGGCTTTAATAAGTGCTAGTTTAATGTCATTACATATTTATGGCCACTACTGCGTCAGATCAACCTAATGTATTCCTTTTTTTTATGCAGACAAGAACAAATTCTATAGCTTGGAATCCAATGGAGCCCATGAATTTCACAGCTGTAAGCACCAAATCACATCATCACATGCACTTCCCACATCCCTAAACGGCTAAACCCAAAAAAATCGCACGTAATCACTTATTTTCAATATTTTAAGCAAGAATAATATTGTAAGAATCATAAAAGAAAGAAACTATTAATGAGGATCATTTTAAACTTTCTAGTTCAATGATGTAATGCTTTTAACAGTAAATTTGAAATTAGAGAAAATGAAACAGGAATACTTGTTATTAGATATATTTGTCAAAGTGAGCAGTTTCTATAGTTCTGGTTGAAACAGGTCCGGTCGGGTTGGGATGATTTAGCCCACAAGCACCCGTCTTTTTTAGTAGTTGGAGAGACATGATTACAAGAACTTGGCACTTCTGTTAGATTTTAGTTTATAACTTAAGTTAACCCACTTCCCATATAAATGTGCGTCGAAATTGGCACTTCTTTTTGTTTAGTTTGGAAATTGCATGTATGTAGTTACCATTGAACATAAAAATAACTATACATGAGCATCTTTAGTCTGCATATGAGATTTTCATATTGGTGTAATATGGTTTTACTAACTCCTGGTTATCATGGTAGGCAAATGAAAACTGCAACTGTTACAGCTTTGATGCTAGGAAATTGGAGGAAGCCAAGTGTGTGCACAAAGATCATGTGTCTGCAGTGTAAGACGATAGCTACAATGTGTTTAAGACTTTAAACCTAGTTTTCATTGCTTCAATGCCTAACACTGACTGTCTTGATGATAACTTTGCAGTATGGATATTGATTACTCACCAACAGGTCGTGAATTTGTAACTGGATCTTATGATAGAACAGTAAGTTCATTAAATATATTTTTGCATTCACGTCAGTAATGAAAGCATCCTGCTCAAATTTTATCAAACTTTTGCAGGTGCGAATATTTCAGTATAATGGTGGACATAGCAGGGAAATCTATCACACTAAGAGAATGCAAAGGTTTGCTTAGTTTAATTTGTGGGCACAAGTGTCCACTGTTAACATGTTTGTTGCAATCTATTTCCTAACAACCTTATCCATGTATTATTTTTTTGCACTAATAGACATTGATGATCAACGAATGCAGGGTGTTCTGTGTTAAGTTTAGCTGTGATGCAAGTTATGTTATATCGGGTAGTGATGACACCAATCTTCGACTTTGGAAGGCTAAAGCATCTGAACAACTTGGTGTTGTAAGTTTTCTTTCTTTCCCTTTCAGTTACTATACAGTTTAGTTTTCGTTTAATGTAAAGTATAGGATTTGGACACTCATAGTTTCGGGAAGGCTTTGACACTAAACTACTAATGATGCTTAACGTGTCTGGTCTATTATTATAGAACAAATAATAATTTAATGTGTTGTTGTACAGATTCTACCAAGAGAACGCAAGAAGCATGAATATATGGATGCTGTGAAGAATCGTTACAAGCACCTTCCTGAGGTCAAACGTATATTGAGGTATGGTTCTTTGATTATTTGAATATATAAAAGTTCCTCTTTGAAGAACCCAAAATGGGCTAGCTCTAGTTGTTTTGTCAGTGACCTTGGCCATGAGTTAATTCTTAACAATAAAAATTTGTATGGTTGGTTATTGCAGGCACAGGCATTTGCCGAAACCAATATACAAGGCTGGTATACTTAGACGTACAATGGCTGATGCTGAGAAGAGGAAGGAAGACAGGAGGAGAGCTCACAGTGCTCCTGGAAGCATGCCAAGGAAGTCTGTGCGTAAAAACAGAATTGTTAAAGAAATCGAATGAGACTCCATACCTAAAATCCAGCTCACATGTTTCTTTGTTTGGTTTTCAATTTTTGTTTAGCTTTAAGATGTATGATTTTAAGAGATACAGCCGTCGCAATATATGATGCAAAACTTGTTCTAAGTGGTAATTTTAACTTATGATCTTTAATGTTCTTTTCACAAAGTTCATTCTTCATTCATAAATCCAAGTATCCAACCACTATGGACATGTAATTCTTGTTAAAAAGAAATTTATGAGAAATATGTGGAGCATTTGCTTAAAAGATTATACAGTAACATATTTAACCAGTTGTACTTGATCAAAACATGTTGCCCATCAAATACAATATGATAAAAAAGACCAATAAGATTTTTAAGTTATCAGAAGTCTATGATTGTTTTCTTCCCCTGTTTTACTCCTTAGAACATGACGATATGCCGGTTAACTTATGCGAGTTCTCCCAGTTTAAACCATCAAAATGTTTAATCTCCACATGGGTTAGTGTTCCAGGATCCACACACTTGTACGTTATCGCTATTCCATCTGGATTCGATTTGGGTGTATAAAAAGATGTTATGCCGCAGACCTTACAGAATGTGTGCTTTGCAGTATGAGTCCCAAAAGTGTAGGTGGTGAGGAACTTTTGTGACTCTCCCAGAAGCTCAAATCTTTCGGAAGGGACTATAACGTGAGTGTTTCCTCTCATGGCACAATCGGAGCAATTGCACTGCCAAGCAACGACACTGGCTGGTGACCAAAATCGCCATCTCACATTCTTACAATGGCATCCGCCATTGTGTATTACCATTTCAGAAGTCATGTATTTGTCTGCAATTATAAACAAGAACAATATCGTAAAGATGCAAATGTATCATAAAACAGGCTTAGCTGAATGTGTAATATACATGTAGAAAGATTTATAATATAACAGCGCTAATTTCTGAAGTATATACATACTTTGAATATCGATCTTAGAGGGGCGTTTGGGATTGCTTTTCCAAAACAGATTATCCCAAAAAGCACCATTTCTAAGGAATAGCATAAATCGCTTTCAAATATCGACAATACAACAACACAGGGGAGATTCGGAGAACATAGTTTACATGTTCATCTACAATCATATACCAACACATTTCATACATTTTTATCCGCAATCTCATCATATTAAATTTTCGCAGAGACGAGCCACATAGGCTTTAGAGGGTTCAACTGATTCCACTTTGTAATCATAGTGTACAGGGCCGTCTTTGAGGGTGTGCAGGGTGGGCGACCGCACATGGCCTCAAATATTTTAGAGGCCCCAAAATTTGCCCCGTTAACAAATTATATGCATGTTTACACGTATTTTTTTCAAAGAAAATAATATTTAGATGAGAAAATATCTTAGTTGAGTACTATGTTAAACGTTTAGATAACTAATTACTATTATATCTTATAAATTGTGACACTTTATATATAACAATTTTTTTCGAAAGGCCTTATTATGTAATCTCGCACAGGACCTAAATTTTTTTACAAATTTAAAGACGGCCCTTTTAGTGTAGCTTTTGTGCAACAACTTGGGTAGAGTTTTATGTCTAGAAACTTGACAGTCAAATAATAAATAATACAGGCTGTGAATTGGAAATATGGAAATAAATAGTAGCATAAGAAATAGTAACAGATTATTAAGAACACTGCTAAGAGTTAACTTAGATGAAACAAGAAAACATAAAAGTGATATGTATATTGAGTTAAAGCAAGTCAAAGGGAAGTGTTAGTACCTTGAGAATGCGGAAGTCGATCCCCAAAGTAGTGCAGAAGCAGTGAAAAAGATGGCGGCTATACCAGCCTTTACTTTTTGGTATATTGAGTCAAAGAAAGTACGTAGTAACTTTGTCTTAAAAAAAAAAAGTCATCCGGTGAACTTTGTTTAAGTTGAGAATACCCCATTACAAAATAATACACAATTCATGAACTAAACAAGCAAAAGAACCCGCGCGTTGTGGCGGGGCTAATTTTTTCCCGAATAATTTTTTTTACGTTTCGGGGGTTTTTTTTTTGGGCGATGCGTTATGGCGGGGCTAATTTTTAATATTTTCTTTTTTTGTATGATTCGGGGAAAAAAAATTGCGTTGGGACGGGCTAATTTTTTCCCGAATATTTTCTTTTTTTGGGACGGTTTTGTAAATTTTTTTACGGGAATTTTTGTGTAAGAAAATCGTAAATAGTTAAAAGGTGAGGGTCCGTTTTCTATTTTTTTTACTTTGGGCCAGATTTTAGGCTATTTTTGGGTTTTTTTTTGGCTAATTTTTTCCCGGATATTTCCTTTTTTTGTATGATTCGGGAATTTTTTTTTTGCGTTGGGACGGGTTAATTTTTTCCCGAATATTTTCTTTTTTTGGGACGGTTCGATATCTTTTTTTTGGGCCGATGAATGTAAAAAAGTTGTGAACAATAAAAACTTGACGTGTTTTTTTTGTTAATTTTTTACGGGATTTTTTGTGTAAGAAAATCGTAAATAGTTAAAAGTTGAGGGACCGTTTTGTATTTTTTTTTACTTTGGGCCAGATTTTGGGCCACATTTTATGTGAATTTTAGGCTAGTTTGTCGACAAATGTGTATATTAGTAATAATTTTTTTATATGGCTTATGTGTTGGGCCTCATGTTTAAAGTGTTGTTTTTTTTTTGCTATATGGGTTTTTTTTAATATAATGGGTTGTATGTTTGTGACCATATCGATTATTTTAAAGTTATTAGGTATCGAAGATGTTTCCGCGGGTATTTTTTTTATCTGAATAAATCGGAACTTTTGTAATATTTTTTTTCCTCCTACTTTGTGCATACAAATTTAAAAAAAAACAATTTAAAAAAAAAAAAACCAAAATCGGGCTGGCCCAAAATGGGAGCCCGTTACTGTAGCAAAGTGACCCACTGTCAAAACGACAGTGGATTTGTGTGTATATTAGTAATAATTTTTTTTATATGGCTTATGTGTTGGGCCTCATGTTTAAAGTGTTGTTTTTTTTTGCTATATGGGTTTTTTTTTTTAATATATAATGGTTGTACGTTTTTGACCAAATCGATTGTTTTTAAAGTTATCAGTACGAAGATGTTTCGTTCCTACCGCTTATTTTTTTTATCTGAATAAATCGGAACTTTTGTAATATTATTTTTTTCTCCTACTTTGTGCATACAAATTAAAAAAAAAACAATTAAAAAAAAAAAAAAACCAAAATTAGGCTGGCCTAAAATGGGAGCCCGTTACTGTATCAAAGTGAACCCCATTACAAAATAATACACAATTCATGAACTAAATGGTAGAGTATTTTCTTTCCTTCGATGTCTCATGTCTTTTCTTGTCATTCGGTTAATAATTTGAAATCCGAAATCCCCCGTTCTCGAAATCCTGACATACGCTTTTCTAACATGATCAAGTTGAAGATTGTTTATATTAAAATATTGATGACATGTTATATCGTATGCGTACGTATAACATGATGAGTGTCTATTTTTTGTTAACATTATTCAATTTTTATATTTGTTTGTTATAGTGTGATAAAAACTTATTGTTGGTGCAAATGTTTAATCCAAGTCATATTTTTTCTCATTGAAAGATGCAAGTCCACCAACATAATGGTGTTTCAAACATGTATGTAGTCAGGTTGGTTTTGCAGTTCATGATGTATTATAAACAATCCAACGATACTAAATTTTACGTACTAAAGTCTAAACAAACAAGAACAAATACTTACGTGCAAACATTAACAGTATTAAATTTGTAAAAATAAGAGAGTGAACGATTGGTTATGATAAAGAAGAAAATGCTACATTACACGAGTAACAGCTAATATGTGTGGGTATTTTAGGAATTATATTAAAAGTTGGTTGAATTACTAGAACGATTTTGCTAAACAATGCTCAATGGATAATGTTTAAGCCAATTTAAATGATCTATTATTTACATATTTAAAGTAATTATGTATTTAATGCATAATTATGTATTTAAAGTAATTATGGATTTGGAATGGCAGCAATGGTCTTCTTTTTCAGAGTGGAACTAGTGGTTTTCGAATTTAAGAATTACTTTCAATAGCAAAAGTCCTCTGGAAGGAGTTTTTAGTGTTGCTTGGTGGTCCATTTGGTTATTTCGGAACCAGCTTCTTTTTGGTGATAAACCTCCCTCTCGCTCGACGATTATCGATGATATAGTGTCCTCATCATTTCTTTGGATTAAAAATAGATGTAAATGGGTGTTTACTTGGGAGGCTTGGCTTAAAAACCCTCATTTGATTTCTTTGTAATGTGTTGTGTGTTCTAGCTCCTTGCTAGTTAATAAAATTTCGCCGTTCAAAAAACAAAACATAAATAACATATTCTTTCCATATTTAGAATAGTTAACCAGTGCCCAATGACATTGTTTAGCAAAACCCTTACTAAAATGATTGATAAGTGTTCCAATCAAAAGAGTATGCATGTTTTTAAGTAAATAAATTAGGCCTAATTATCAACGCTCTTTCTATATATAGAGAATTAGTTTCAAACGTTCCTACGGTTATAACCGTATGTCCAAGCCACACCAGTACACCACAACAATATAACCTGTGATTTTTCTTACCAACGAGGTTATAAGCCGCGCTCCCCCTGCGGGGTGTTTGCTTACAGAAAGTACTCAAGTATATATTTCGTATATGCCGTAAGACTGCCTTTGTTATAAATTGGGCTAATGGCATGATGATGCATTATAGTTGTCACGATTTCCTTTTATATGTATCGAACAAATTTTTTTGCTTTTCTATGTATTAAACTCAATTTTATTGTATTTTTTTGTGTAGTAAATGACCATTTTGCCCTCCTGGGTTAATAAAATGAGGGGCAAAATGGTCGTAAAATACACAAAAAATGCAATAAAATCGAATTTAGTACACAGAAAAGCAAAATTTTTTGTTCGATACATATAAAAAAAATCGTGACAACCATGATACATTTAGTTGCCATTAGCCCTTATAAATTTGCAGCATAATCGGCAAACAAAAAAAAAACTTAAAGTACTGTTGCCATTCACATGGCTAAAACAATGTACGAAACTTCAATTAACCTTATACTAGCATGGTACCCGCGCAAAACAGCGGTTTCAACGACACTAAAAATGAAAAAAAACTAAAAATTTATAAAAATATATGAAAATGAATGTTGAATTAAAGAGCACAAAATTAAAGAGCAGAAAATACGGTGAAATTAAATCATAAAAAAATTAATAGATAAAATGATATTTTAATCTAAAGATAAAGGTGATTTTTTAATTAAAAAGTGACACATGTCACCTTAAGATATGATTCTTTAAAATGAGATGAATTGTCAATATTGCATATCTTTCTATTTCAATAAAAGTAAGTTTAAAAATCTGAATTTTTAAGACCTTCTAAAAATAAAATGTCCTAAATATTTTATTATATAATATAGTATAGATTAGAGCATGAGTTATGCCTTGAGCTCAACCGTTGTCTCAGTAATTGCAAATTTTCCTCTCCAATCATCAACAATATCCTTTTACACACGAACCTGCACATGCTGGTAGAATGTAAAAAATGAATTCCCAATAAATTGAATTGAAGATTTTGGTTCCTATATGATGTTAACTTTAAGTCTTTAAGACATGATCAACACTTGAAGAGTTGTGGACCTAGAAGTTTTGATATTGGGCCAGTACAGTGACGAATTAGTATCTAGTTTGTAGTTTATACAATCAGATAAGAAGACTCTGCATAACTACATATATTGCATCTCCTTTTCATTTTATAAATAAAACATGTTTTGATTATAGCGTGATTGAATGTTGCTACATACTAATACTACTTTAATAAGTACTAAGCTAATTCTTGATCTAATTTATCATTCATTTTCTATTAGAATTTTGTATTAACAGTTGTTCGATGATAAATATAAAATTATCATAGAAGAGCAAGGAGTCAGGGACAAACAATGAGTCGGGCATCTAACGTTATTTGTAAGGCAAAATCAAAAGTCACGGTCTCCATTCAACCAGAAGCACCATTTTTTTTAAATCTATCATAAAAAAAGCTAATTACTGATATTTTAACTACAACATCTAGACTAAAGTAGCAATTGATTATTATAAAAGTATACCTCCAGGGGCCAAGAATGAGGCCAACAACTTTAGGAAGCTTGTCAACTGTAGTCTGCATAGCTGTGCGTTTAAGCAGTGGCTAAACATAACCTGCTCACCGCTCCTCAAATCGTGAACCACCGATTCTGATTTTCATAAGTATTAGCATGATGTTGTGATTAGGACTAATGGAGAAGCTGCCATTGGTATGTTTGATGTAAGTTGTTATATCTTGATTGTGAATATAGGGTTTATATATTCATATTGTTTTAGTAATTAAAAAAAGTTATTGCATAATCTATTACTTTCTTCGTCCCAAAATTATTGTCACACGACAAAAAAACACACAGTTTTAGAAAAGTGCATTTATTACTAATTTATCTTTCTTACTTTTTGACATAATGATAGTTTAACCTTAGCTAATGAATTAAAGTCTTCTTTAAAGTTTGTAATATTAATTTCAAACAAAGGTAATATAGTAAACTTGATCAAACTTCCCTATCTATTTTTAGTAGTGGACAATTAAATTGAGACATCCCAAAAAAGAAATGTGGACAATAAAAATAAGACGGAAAGAGTATGTATTTGTAGGCAAGAAAGGGTTTCGGATATAGAATACCTGGAAGTTTGTGGTAGAAGTCGGTCCCCAATATTAAGAGCAACTAAATTATAGGATCATGCCGCCTTATCCTCTTTATCATAATCACCTGTCAACACCATTATTAACTAAATATTCGCCTACTAATATATTCCATGAGTTAAAAGTACAAAAAAAAAATAAAAAAATCCTGTAACAGATTTTAACAATCTACCATTTAAACAAAAAAATATGTCGATTAACCATTGACATTACCTGATGATAGTTTGGGTGCAAGCTTATGACTGTCACTCACGTTGGATATAGCTAGCGCATAGCCTGCCATTTACATAAGCAATAGAGCTGTAATGCATACAAAATAAGTAAATTGCAATTGCATTATTAGCTACAAAGATTCAACCTTCAAAACCATACTCCATGAAGCATAACGGGTCATGCCCCGGATTTTATACTATTCTAAAGTCCTAATTAGCACCCAACTAATACTGAGATTCGTTCAACTTCAAGTTCAACGCAACACCCCAATCAAACTTTCAATCCGAAACCCTCAAAATGAAAATATCCAAACACATAAGTACATAGTCAACAGTTACCGTGTTTTTCTATATGTGCATGTGGTTTTCATAAGACGTCATTGCAGCTCTCTTCACGAGCTCACTTGACGTCGGATGAGCCTGACATGTGCGCGCAATATGCTCACTTGACGCGTCACTTGATGATATTTTCTTCCTAGAACTTAACGTGAGCTCTAAATGTGGGTTGTAATTATCCTAAAAAACATCAGATTCAGTATCACAAAAATATTAAATTCATATATTCTGAAAACCCGTTTCAAACGAATAAACCTGAAAATCTATGACAGCGGCAGCAAATGTAGCCAAGCCTACATCTGCACCCACATAAGTATCATTGATTTGGACCTCTTTAACCACTCTACCATCGAGAGCCAAACGTTTATCAAATGGAATCGTGTACCCTTTAAGATTCTTCCAGCTGGAGATACACGAAGGGATTTTCCAATTCTGATAACCTTTTACATTGGCGGGTCAAGGAGGGCAATGCATAACTGGAATAGGAGGTGAGCTGTTAGCTTTCGGAACACTCTTCGTACCTCAAAGTTGGAAAAACATCATTAGAATCATATTTGTGGTAACATTCTAACTACTTATTAATTCACATAATGGTATAAAGAAGAAAGAGTTGGTTATATCTGACCTCGTTTCTGAAACTCAATCGGCGTTTGTCACAAATAGGCAAATTTTGGATGGCCCTTTTATTTTAAATGAGATTCTAAACTGGTGCAAACTCAAAAGGAAGCAAGCTATATTTTTTAAAGTTGATTTCGCTAAGGCTTACGACTCGATTAGGTGGGATTATCTTCTTGATGTGCTTCATGCTTTTGGTTTCGGGCCGAAATGGTGTCGATGGATTGGTGGTATTTTCAGTGCTTTTATGGCTTGCATTTTGGTCAATGGGAGTCCTACCTCCGAGTTCCAATTCTTTCGTGGGTTAAAATAAGGAGATCCGTTGGCTCCTTATCTTTTCATCCTCATCATGGAGTCTTTGCATATCTCCTTTTCTCGAGCTATTAACGATGGTTTTTTTAAAGGCATCCAGCTTCATGGGTCGGTTACTATTTCTCACCTCTTTTATGCTGATGACGCTATGTTTGTAGGGGAATGGTCGGACTCGAACTTGCTTAATATAGTTAATGTCCTCAATTGTTTCTTCCTTGCATCGGGTTTGAAGATTAACATTCAGAAAAGTCAGCTTTTAGGTGTTGGGGTTCCAAATAATGTGGTTCAGCAGGCTGCCAATTTGATTGGCTGTGGGTTTTTGCGTTGCCCTTTCCGGTATCTTGGAGTCATGATTGGTAACAAGATGTCTCGTAAGTCGGCTTGGGATAGTACGATTCAAAAGCTCCAGTCAAAGTTGTCCAAATGGAAGGTTAAAACCCTCTCCATTGGTGTTTCGCTGACCCTTCTGAAATCGAATCTTTGGTGCCTCTCCTCTTTATTATCTTATCTATTTTTATAAGGTGCCTAAAGGAGTCCTTGAAGAGTATGGAATCACCTTCGGAGTAAACTTTCTTAATGGGTGATGCTATCTTCGGATAGGAAGATTACGTGGGTGGCTTGGGATAACATTTAGGTCGAAAAAAAAAAAAATGGTGGTTTAGGTGTTTTCGAGTTTGAAATACACTAAAAGACGAAATACACTAAAAGACGAAATACACTAAGAGACGAAATACACTAAAAGATGAAATACACTAAAAGACGAAATACACTAAAAGACGAAATACACTAAAAGACGAAATACACTAAAAGACGAAATACACTAAAAGACGAAATACACTAAAAGACGAAATATTTTTGAAGATGTTTTAAAACGTCGAGACTTGTCAAAACTTATAACTTTCGAAAGTACGTTTTAAAAAGGGATACGCCGTGTCTACTCGTGCTCGGATGATCAGTTCTTGCGTTAAGCGTTATTCGTTGTACATCATTCTTAAACGACGACTATATGATAGGTTGTCGCTAGAACCGTGAGATTCATTTTCACTTGATTGATTCCTTTTGATCCACTACCCGTATAAGGTGAGTTCATAGCCCCACTCTTTTACTCGTTTTGACTAAATGTTTTATAACTTGGGGTGAGAAACATTGCTTGCTTTTAAAACTGGACACAAGTACTTTGCGTGAGATTTTCCCTGTTTACGTGTTGCCTAAGTAGCGTTTAGACCACTACTGCCCCACTTATCATGAACCGTCAATCTCTTGACTGGAGGACCGGTCGAGGGAGCGCGAGTGTTATAAATAGATCTATTGGGACTAATTATCCCTATCCGGGTGAGTAGCGCTCACTACCCACGGGGCTCCCGATAAACGGATATATACCATGTCGAAACTTAAGAAGGTAGTCTTGGTCAGTTACCTCGGGGGCTTGTTTCAACCTAGCAATATACTATGCTATAAACGTAATTAGCTTCGGTGTCATGAGCTTAGCGCAACGTAAATACCTTTTTATGTGAAGTTGTATCTGTTATAACTGTCGCATACGTGTTGATATCTTGTGGTCCACTATAATAACGTTTGAACTAAACCTATGAATTCACTCAACTTTATGTTGACGTTTTAAGCATGTTTTTCTCAGGTGCTTAGCATGGATGCTGTTGCTTGACTTATGTGAAGTCGTACCGGTTTACCAGATATTTATCTATGTCTTTAAATGCCGTTGTTGAACTTATTTAAGCTACCGCATTTTAACTTTGAATCTTTTAAATTTAATCGATGATAAACTTATTATTATTATTTTAAAACTTTGCAACGATGTTTATTTTTTTTAAAACGTACCCTTAGAGATCGTTCTTTATGCTTTGTACTTGAGATGCTCAACAAAGTCACGCCTCCGGACACGTATTCCGTCCAGGCCCCGTCTGGGGGTGTGACAGAGCTCTCCATCTCCCTTTTTTGTTTACCAAGACTCGATATCAACATGTCTAATGCTAGAAAATCCTTCTTCTCAGCAAACACTCTAATAGCATGATTATAATCTTTGTCCTCTAGTCCAACATCTATACATTTCTCGGACCATAAAAAGAATGTCTCGTTGGTGCTTCTTTTTTACTAAAGTCAAGCACTTGGGTCACGCGTGACGAGTAAAACGTAACCTTGAGATCATTAAGACTAGTTTCCAAATCATCTAGACTACCTATCCCATTAGAAACAACATCACACAGCTTTTCAAAATCACTTGACCCCGGTATTGGCGTAAACGTACAGTACCAACATGGTAGAAAACACCTCGAGTTTAATCAGATCGGGACGGGGGGATATGGCCTGATATTATAAGTGCCACTAAGTCTATTGGCCATATTGATGCTGATTTTGAAAGATCTTTTGTTAGGAAAGTTAATAATGGTTCAGATACTTTGTTTTGGAAAGATCAGTGGTGTTGTAACGGGGTTCGTCTCATGGAATCTTTTCCTAGACTCTTCGCCCTCGAGACTCATAAGGATTGCTCTATAAGTGACCATTGGGGTTTAAATAATAACGAAGGGGGCTGGAAGTGGGCATGGCGTTTTCCTCATCGAGGAAGAGCAAACAACGATCTTGAGTCTCTCATCTCTTTCGTTGGCAGCCTAAACCTTTCTGTGGAGGACAGGGATGTCTGGAAGTGGGCTTTGGACGGATCAGGTAATTTCAAGGTTTGCACCCTTTCTAAAAGGATTCAAAATCTCCTCCTTGCTAATTTTATTGTCGGCAATCATCATCTATGGAATTCTCTGATTCCTCGGAAGGTAAATATTTGCGTTTGGAGGGCCTCCTTAAATAGGTTGCCTACCCGTGCTAACCTTTCATCTCGTGGAGTTATGTTGGAGTCCTCGACTTGCCCTTTCTGTGAAAACGTCATCGAAGACTTAGACCATTCTGCTATTAATTGCCCGGTCGTCCTTCCCATTTGGAGAAAAGTGTGGTGCTGGTGGAATTTAGCGAGTCCAGTGGCTTTTCCGTCCTTCTCGATTTCGGATATTTCTACAGGTAACATTGGTCCGGATGGAAATGCGAAGATGGGTAAGATCATTCATGGTGTTTTCCAAATATCTTTATGGGCGATATGGAAGTGGAGGAATAGGATCGTGAACGCTTCGGCCGATTCTTCCCCAAAGATAAAAGAGGAAGATATTTTCCCGGCTATTCAAAGGCTGTCTCGGACGTGGATCGCTGCCCGCCTTGTGTCTAACTCGGCTAACTGGGATGTTTGGATATCTAGGCCTTACGACTTATTCTCTTAGTTGTGTTGTATAGGCTCTGTTGCAGGCGCCTTTTTTGTTTCCTGTTGTTGTAAATACCTTGGTTTTCTTGTTTGCCTCTTCTTGAGGCCCTGTTTTTTATATATTTCTCAGCTTTTCCAAAAAAAAAATCCCCGTTTAAGCCCCAAACCCGCCCCGTAACCCAATAGGCATGCCCCGTCCCGCCCCGATTATTTCGGGTTTCGGGTTTCCCCGTCGGGTTCGAGTTTTTTTGCCATCCCTACCTGCGTAGGAGCGGATTGGTATATTGGAGCGGGTCAGGAGCGGGTTGGGCCAACTTTTTGCGGGTCGGCAATCCTGCTCTCCGTATGTTTTGATACTTTAATCAACTCTCATAATTTTTTGTTACTAAAAAGGATTGAGATTCTTTAAACTTTAATTTAAACATGATAGGTTATGTTTCTTTATTTTGAGTGAGATTTTTAATTTAATTGTAATAAAAGTAACACAATAAATAGCCACATTTTGTCAAAGGTTATAATTGACATCTCAACAACTTAAGACGAGAAACAAATAATTGATATTAATATATGTTCATTGACATGTTTCTTCGTAACTATGTCAATTTATATAACACAATGTACATACAAGTGTTCCAACCATAGTTTGAGTCGTTAAGAAGACTGAGATGTTTCATGATGGTAGATGAGTCATGGTTGCAACCAATTTTAAGCCACCAACCAGCTTTTTTCTACAAAGGGTACAACCACTTCTGGTAGTTAATAGTAAACTGATAACTACTTAACCTCACTATATATACATTCACACAATCTTAGACCTATGTCATTAAGCACTCCAAAACTAGCTAGCATGATCACTTCACCAACACCTAACTTTTGCTTTCAAAGCCCCATGCACAAATATGAAGATGAGGAACCACTAGCTTTAACCTTTGGAATAGGGCATTGTCTAGATATAGATCGTCGGCATAGTAGAAGAGAGTTTCTCAAGAGCTACAATCTTTCGAGTGGGCGCTCAAGTGTAAAGGAAAAGATGAAAAGGTCTGTTAGAAAGATCGGACTTAGGGTTTATAGGTTGACATGGACATGGCCAAGTGTCTTTGTACTAAGATGTTATGTGCCATTTCCTTCCATTGAAGTAAAAGTTGTTAGCCAAGATCATATGCATGGCGAGCATGATGTCTTTCTTGAACATTTATCGCATGGTTATCTGCATCGTTAGAGTTTAAGGGTTTCTCGATAAATTGATTCTGTGTTCAATGAGAAAAGAGAGCGTTCGAATCTTTTAGTATTTGAGATTTATGTTACTTCCTGTGTGATTATATCGACTGTAAATTTAAACTATATACAACTATATATTGGCAATGACATATTGTAGTCTTGTGCTAGACATTACAATTTTAATGACTAGACTTTTGGGTAACTTTTTTTCTTAATTGCTGAATTGTGATATCTGAAAACTAAGTTTAGATATTCGGATTATAATAAAATAACAATTTAAAATATATCAATGGCGACCGCCGCCACCACCCCTAAATTCCGATCAATCGACTCTTAGCCTCCGTTTCCGTTTCCTTTCTCTCCCGTTTTCCTTCATCTTTTGCTTCTGTTCTCCCTTCCGTTTCGATCTCCCTTCAATCCAAATCATGGTGTTTCCTAAATCCAATGAAGATCATACAAAGAAGATTTCTCATTCAGTTTATGTGACGAAAATTGTAATGTCTGGTGATTTGTGGAAGGTATGTAGTGCATATGAAACGGTGATTGATGTGTACATCCCCAATAAGCGAGCTAAATCAGGTAAAAGATTCGCGTTTGTTCGATTCATTAAGGTTTCTAACCTTGCTTGTTACGGTTATTGGAGAAATACACTGTACCATCTGGATTGGTCGAAACATCTGAACGCGAATCAGGACTCATGTTTTGATAAGACCACAAAACACAATTCCCCCCTTCCCAAAGGAAAACGTCTGGAATTCCTGTTAAGTGGCCAAATACCTTGGGTCCTAATCCCCAGCTAACCTGTTGCCACCACCCGTCAATAAGAGGCCCCGCACATTGCTACGATGATAGGCTGTATTCCTAAAAATCCTTCTTATATCTCTCGAGACCCAGCTATGGTTTTGGGAGATGAATGTGTAGTTAACCGCAAATTGGATAATTGTGTGATGGGGGAAGTTAAGGATTTTGCTTCCATTAATAATTTGTATGTTTTGTTATCGAACGAGGGCTTTCCAAGAACTGAAACTTGATGTAATTTAGACGGTTTGTGGTCATGATTAACTATCATCAACTAAGGCTTAAAAACGGGATTCATGCAACATGTTGGTATATAGCTCATGGTTGGGACAACTTCGTATGCGCAAGCAGATTTCGTATCTAGATGAGAGGATTTTTGAGGTAGATATAGAGGGAGTCCCTCTTCATGTTTTGTCGCAGGCTACCATCTCTAAGATAGGTTCCCGTGGTTGCAAGTACTTGACATTGAGTAGAGTTCTGATGAATAGAGTTTCTGTCAATGATTAGTGGTCGTTCTTTATTGCTTTGTGATCGGATTATTATGACGTCACGCCCTCGGACACGTATTCTGTCCAGGCCCCGTTTGGGGGTATGACACTATGAGCTAAGGAGTTATTCGTCTGGTCCCCGTCCTTCAAAGCTGCCAAGGAAGATGATTATTGTTCGGATGAATATGTAAACAAAGACGCTACTAATAATATTGAAGATGATGGTAATTATGTGAATGGAGATGCGGAAAGTGATGTCGAGTGTGTATCGGATACTGTCTTTGCCGACCAGGAGGATACATTGGGTCATGTTTCACCTCGCAAATGGCAGTCAGCAGAAAAGGAGGTTTCTAGCGACCCTTTTAACCTTAACGATCTCAACAATAGACAAGGAATGCAAGCTAAAGGTACAGCAAACTCAGGTTCTGAGACCAGCTTGCCCTTTCCACCTGGATTCACACCAGACAATGTCCCAATTCAGAACGATGTTCAGGTTGAGGCTCAAGGGGATGCTAGTGCTAACTCTCCTTTATCATGTCATTCAGAGGGCCTCAGTTCTCGTGTTATGGAAGATGCTTAGCTCGTTAATGCTCATGATTCTCCTAGAGTTGAGCATAATATTAAAATAGGTGGCTCTATTTTGGATGTTCTTGAGAATATGATCAAGGTTGGTAATACTATGGGATTTACCATGAAAGGGTGTATGAACGACATGGAGAGAATTATAGGATCCCAAGGAGCTCGAGACGGTTTCCAATGAATTATCTTTCCCTAAACGCTCAAGGTCTTGGATCCAAGACCAAAAAAGATTGATCAAGGATTTAAACACTAAACACAAGGTGAACTTTCTTTCTATTCAGGAAACCAAATTAGATGTTCTTTCAGATATGGCGGTGAAAACTTTATGGGGCAATCATAGGTTCGAGCTTATTATCAGTGATGCAGCGGGTAATTCAGGTGGCATTTTATGTGTGTGGGACCCGAGTTTTTTCCGTAAAGAGCAACACATAATTTCGGATAATTTCGTTGCTTTATATGGTACATGGATTCCTAAGAAGGCGAACTTACTAGTGATCTCTGTTTATGCCCCACAACCTCTCACGTGTAAACGTGTGCTATGGGATTATATTTCGACTCTCATTAATCGTTGGGATGGTCATTGCTTGGTTATGGGAGACTTTAATGAAGTCAGGTTCCCGGGAGACCAAATGGGTACGGTGTTTAACGTTCAAGGCGCTAACGAATTCAACTGCTTCATTTCTAATTCGGGGCTCACTGAAGTTCAATTGGAAGGTTACTCCTTTACTTGGTCCCACCCGTCGGCCAAGAAAATAAGCAAATTAGACCGCTTTTTCATCACTGATGGTCTTCTCTCCCTCTTCCCTCATATATCGGCTGTTTGTCTCGATAGAAACCTTTCGGATCACCGCCCTATCCTGCTGCGAGAAGTGGTCGATTACGGGCCTTCTCCTTTCCGTGTTTTTCACTCCTGGTTCAGTTATGAGGGGTTCGATCAAATGATATTGGATACTTGGAATGGTATTCTCCTCGATGATAGTAACCTGATGGTTCGGTTTAAAAAGAAACTCCAAACCCTTAAAAAGGAGATTCGGATATGGGTTAAATCTTACAAGCAAAAGCAATACGGCTGCTCTCGGGATATTCGTTCCAAGTTACGTGATATAGACATTGAATTAGACAAGGGGGCTCCGATGATGACATTCTTTTGGCCCGAATGGATCTGCTGAAAAAATT
>BQNB010004217.1:87384-89884 GCA_026074375.1 Tanacetum coccineum
AACTCAGCCATTGTACACACAAAACCCACTCCAAAACCTTATTGGGCCTTAAAAAGCCCAATAACATAAGCCCAAACCCAATGGGCCCAATACAAACCCAAGCCCAACAAAAGCCCACATTCAATTTTTATAAACCTTAGGGACCAAAACTGCCAATTTCAAAAGTATTTTATAAAGAAAAAAAGAGCTAAAAAGAAAACAAGGACCAAAACTGCCAAATGGCATTTCCCTTTTTAGTTATAAACTAGAGGGGCCAGTTTTGTAACTTACCTAAACCTTCTTTGTTTTCTTTAGTTATAAATCAAAGGGACCAATTGTGTCAATTCCCAAACCATGTTATAACTAAAAAGGGGCTGAAAATAGAAATGGAAAAAGAGAGAAAGAAGAGGGACTAGAATTGCACCTTCCCCAAAGATCCCTTTTAAACCTGCGTACCATCCCTGCAACCCTCCATGTACCCGCCAAAACTTATACAGCCTCTCCCCACAGTTTAAGCCCCATACCACCTCCCAAGTACCCTTACCAGCTCACCCCTACCCTTTCCCCACAACCCAATGCCCCTACAAACCCTTTCCAGTTCATGTCACTCAACCCCGTAAACCCATCAATGGCTGAGATTGTAATCAAGGCCAAGGAAGGCTAGGATTGCTTGGAGATTGTTGCACTCTCACAACAAACTCAGTCCAAGTCATTTGGACCTCTATAAAAGAAGAGAGAGCAAGCCAAGACAAACACACCTTTTTTTTATGTTTTAAGTTTAATCTTGATTTTAAGTATTTCTTTTAAAGAATTATTGTACTCAGTTGTTTTAAAAGTTTTATGTGTAATTCCTGCAAGTTTTTATAAAAGTTAAGAATTTTCTTGTGTTATTCCAATTGTCAAAATTTAAAGCCTCATTTAAGTAGCTTAATTCTGTTTAAATTGATTAAACATATGTTAAAAGTTAGTGAAATCCACTTGTTATCCATTATCTCTGCCTTATTTCATCAAAATCAGTCAAAAAATTCGATTTTATATAAATAAGGGGGTGTTTGGGTTAGACCTTAAAATGGGTCAAATTGGGTTTTCCATGGGTGAACACCACTCAGCCAACTTTGGCTGAGTGTGTGAGGTTTATTGGGCCACTTTAAACACAATTTTTAGTGTAAAAATAATTTTTTATGCATCCTTTTGTAATCTGTCAAAATTCATAAGCCTAAAATAAGTTTAAGTGCCCCAGCTGCTTATGCAGCTTAAGCACACCATTTGTGTGCTTGTTGTTGTTATTTCTAGACAGCAAACCCAACCCTTGTTGCTGTTCTTTTGGTTTGACCAAGTAATAAGCCAAGTTTGTGTTTGAATGATTTTTGAGAATCCCATCTTTAAGCCCAATTATCAGCAGTAAAAATAAGGCCTTAAGCCCTCATCTTTTGAATATAAGCTCACTAGTCACCCCTTTTAATCTGTTTTTACTTTGTTTTGGCTAAAAAGCTCTTAAGAGCTTATTTTCATAAGCTCAAAAAGCCCCTTCAGTCACTGTTGACCTCCCCTGGTGCATAACCCCCTATTTCAGCCCCCTTGTTCTAGCTTATTTAATACTAAGCATTAGGTTTTTATTGTTTTTTAATGTAGCTTATAGGTCTAATTATTAGGTTTAGCAGCTTATTTCAATTAGATTACTTATTAGAGTAGCTTAATAGTAGCCTAAAAGTAGGTCTTTTCTGTTTTTGTTAAAATTGTTAGTATAGCTTATTTAAATTTTAGCTTAACTTAGGGCTTATTAGGTTACCTTAGCTTATCATTAGATTAGGACTCCCTTGCCTAGGTAACTTGTTCCTTTAAAGTTCTAGCTTATTGTGCAGCTTAATCTCAAAGAAAAAAGCCCAAATAAGCCCATAAGCTTATTAAGTCTGCTGACCCCAAAACCTTAAAATCCTGGCTTATTTAGTGAGATTCAAGCTTAGTGCTTATTATGAAAAATGTTCCCCATAAGCCCCTCTTTAACTTTACTTTTATAAGTTTTGGCTAATAAGCTAATTGGACTGCCTTTGCACTTCGGGGTCCAACTCAGGGACTGTTTATGTAAATTTTAATTTTATAGTTAACTTTGTTAGTACCCTTAGTTAGTAGCGTGTTACTTCGTTAGTCCCTATTCCATTACACTGTTAGTCCTTTAGTTTAACAGCCATTAGACTTTTAGTTAATTAAATAATTAAATTAGGTTAAAATTTAATTAGTTTAATTACTTTTAATTTATTTAGTAAAATTTGGGCATTTTTATATTTTTAGAATTGTTAACTTTTTCTTTATTTAATTTTATTTTTTTAGAATTTTTATAACTTTTATTTTTTGTCTTTTTCTATTTACTTAGTTTTAATTAGTATTTAATCTTTAAAAATTCATAAAAAATCCAAAAAAGAAAAAAAAATATATTTCTTTTTTTACAAAATTTTCTTTTGTCATTTAGTGTCTAGGAAAAATATAAAATTTAGTGTAGGCTTAATTTTTCTTAAATTTCAGT
>BQNB010004217.1:102384-108168 GCA_026074375.1 Tanacetum coccineum
TTTGACGTCTTATGTTCCACCAAACATGAAATGGAAAAATCTATCTACAAGTTTGGTTCGGTTTAGTTCTAGCATTATTCTGCTCATAGGACAGGCAAAAATGCGACCTTTTTTATTCTGTATTTCAGACAAATCATGTACATTATTGATGGGGGCATACCGGCAGAAGTATGGATAATTATTCTTTCACCACTGCCATAGGTTTACCAGATGAGTCACCCAGGTGACTTTGCAATGGTTTTTCGAAGGCAAGGGTTCTCATTCGGAAAAATGGTTGTATGTTATAAAGTCTTGTGCTCCTTACACCGTTAAGATCGCAATGTTTGACAATATCTGAAGTTTTATTAATGAGTGATTAAATAAGATGAATCACTTGATCTGATAAGTCAAGGATGATTAGTGTTAAATCAAGTTGTTGGATGTTGGTTCTTGCTGGTATATTTGAGGGCTGATTTTTATTGTGTGCTTATTGACATAACACCTGGTCATTTATAAGTTTACTCGATGTGATAACAATACATACGCTATGCGTTCGCAAATGTGCTTTCGTTGATCACCTACCAAGGTCGAAAATCTTTAACGGCCGCTTCACAAATTCTACATAACAAGCTTACATAATTATTGCAACACATGCTATTTTTAGTTGGTACTCATAAAGTTAAACGGTGGAAATCAATACAAAAATAATAGTCGTCAATGTATTTGAGCTGAAATTGTAGACAACATAAATCGGTTTCACACATATGGTATATCAATAAAGATCATTAACTCAATCGTAACCAAGTATACAATATAAGTCATTGCTTAAGAGACACAACATACAACGCCATATCAGAATCAATGTCAAATATCTCAAAACAAATTGTCTTGCTGCAACATGCATCAGTTCTCAGGGTTGTGTAAAAGAAGCTAATGTACATGGCCTTTTAAGGTACAGCTCGATAGCTAATAAAAAAATTAACTCTTTGGGTAACGCCACAACACAGCCGTGTGCAGAGTTGCCAATGAGGTGGGACCTACCAAGATATTAGTGATTAGTCATCGACTAAGTTTTGTCATCAGAGGTTGTGGCAGCATCACCCTCTAAGCTACGCCTTTTTTTCTTTCCTTCCCCGTGTCTAGATCTCCTCGGTGCCTCATCTTCACTTTCGCTTTCACCATTTTTGAAAGTATTTTCACCACCGGGTTGAGTCTCATCATCGTGCCTATCTTGGCCCATGGTCTGGGAACCGCCACCACTAGGTTGATCCCTCTTAGAACGAGCACTATTCTGGGAAGACTGTAGTGTTTGCTGCTGCTGTGAGAAAGGAGGCCGGGCGCCTCGTCCTGCCAAACCCATGAAAGGGCCACGCCTAGGCCCAGGGCCCATCAACATTCCAAATCCACCCCCTGGAAAATTTCTAGGTTGGTGGGGTCCAAGGCGGCCATGAAACATCATATTATTGAACGGTGGACGATGGAAGTCGCCAGAGAACCTAGGCCCAACCTGGTTCAAAATTGTCTTCATCTTCCTCACTTTCTTCCTCTTCTTCCTCTTCATTGTCCTCAAATGGAACAATATCCGGATTTTCAGTCGCGTTTTCTGGATTAACTCCTTTTGCTTTTTCCTCTTCTCGTTTTGCTTCTACTGCTAGTGATATTGCCTACAATAATAATAAGTAAAATTATTTGAAAACCTTCAAAATAGAAACCTTGGAGCAAGCAAATATTATCAATTGACCAAATTCACTAATTTTTGCAAAATATAGCGTTAATATTTGGAATTGTCACGTAATATGGCTTGTTTACAGTGAGAAGCATATCAAAAGGCTCAAAAGTAAAATGACCACTTTGTATTTAAGGTTTTGCTGACTTATCTACTCATTTAAGAATTGACTCCTAGATCTGAAGTAATAATTCCTTTGAGAGCATAATACCGTAAACATTTACAGAAAGAAGGAAGAGTACCATGAGTTCGCTGTCTGGTTCAAGATACAAAAGTGAAGCCAACTGTTCACCAATAGAGGGCTCTAGTTCTTGACAATCTCTGCTTATCTGGAACGACAAAGAAAATTAGACAGCTAATATACATGAGATATCAAGTAAATAAATTCAAAATTATACATTCGCACATACAGATAAAAGCATTCCCCCCTTTTGGAAGAAAATAATAGAGCATGGGAAAGTGAAATGAATATCTGGTATTAAATCGAGTGCATAAGAGCATCCTTATGGTCATCATTCACTTAGAACAACACTGCTGTAGCATATGATAGTGGGTGAACTTAATTGAGGCCAAAAAAATTTATAAAAAAATTTGATCATGGTGGGATATAGAACTGTTAATATTTCCAGCGACCTTTGCCACTTGCCATTTATTTTATCAAATAATTATACAACTATATATTTCCCCTACAACAAACAGTTTTGAAGTGCGCATTGCAATTTTGTGTTATAAAAGGGACCAACCCATCAAAATAGAAGAACTTTATCACTTCCATTCCATTATCATCTTTGTCCCCTGCTGTCCACAGGCAAAAACACATACATAACCACTACCTATGTTGGCAATCGTGGAGCCTATACAAGTTTCCAGTATTAAATTCTAGATTTAATCTTACAAGCAGATCGTTTCATCATAAATAGAGATTTTATTTTAGTAAAATGAAAACTCAAGCTTTGAAATATTTATGCACGACCATTTATTTTGCTAGAAATTAAAATTTAAGCAAATTTAAAAAACCTATTTGCATTATAGTATAAAGCAAAGTCAAGCTGCAAAAAGCTATAGTCATTATAGTTAGCTTCTAAGGTGTTCTTAAAGAAGAGGGCTCTATCATTTAGTGATGAGGAAACATGCGTATCTATAATAATAGTGTGTTATAAAGGACAGAACTTGCGAAGACCTTCATGAGTGTGACAGAGAACACCAATCTTGATACAAAAATATATGTCTAGTCTAGTGCACTCAATAAACTCTATGAAGCTACTGAGGGTGAATTGGTAATACCATATGGACTAGTGAAAACAAAAATATCCCCACAGCCTACCAGTAAAAGTTACACTTTCACCTCATTTTTTTCTTTTATCTTTTCAGTGTGTCTAATAGATATGATCAACACAAGTGTCGTTTGTTAATACTAAAATATATACAAAAAAGAAACATTGAACGGCATGGCATAAAATAGTACCTTCACTGGTAAGTTCTCATTGTAAGGATTCCTCAGGTGTCGAGTTTTGTGGAAGGACAGTTCACACAACTGCACTGTAAATACAATATTTTAGTCTCATTTGGGTAGAAATCGGCTTACAAATAAACAGAATGTAGAATACAAAATATTTTATGTATGCATTGGTAAAATGTCAAATAAGTAATGGTCATAGACGCCAACAGATAATATTCCAAGTTAAACAGTCATCAAAATAACTAAAAAACCATGCCCGAGTACTACTATTGAATACTGATGTATATAAAGCTCATTGAGCTAGAGAATACATGTGCTAATTTCCAAAATTATCAGACGGTCATGATATAATCGTTGTTAAGTTTTACATAATATATACCTTCAGCCATCTGACACCAAAATTACGTCTATAATGTGCCGTCCCATGCTCGTACTTCCAGTTACCTCCACCAACAAAGCCACTAGTTTTAGAAGCCATCCTTGCACAGCCCTGGGGGAACAATAATACACTCATCTTGAATACCACATGATCGTTTAGAAACCAATATATAATATGTATAATATATAAGTATAAAGAAAATTACTAAAAATCCTTGAGGACAAAGATTAGTAGCAATTTCTACACAAAAATATTCTACGTAAGAAACCGGTAAGTGATTACCGGGTCGTTTTCCCAAAGACTTATGAAATTGAGACCTCGTTTGTTATTTGGACAATGACTTGAATTGGTTCGAAGATGATTTGTTTTCTAAAATCCTAATAGTGAACAAATAAATGGACAATTAAACCTAACTACGAAAAAACAATAACGGGAAATTAAATTTTAACTAAAAACGCAAATCGAGAATCCTAAGCGGGACCTACTTTGAATCCAAACTGCATTGCATTCATGTTTTGCATTGCAACCAGATAATGATTAACCTCGACAGACTCTGAGGATACGTTTTGTTTCAAGAACACAATAACAGCACCGTCTTTACTAGCTATTTCATGATGCTTATTGACATAGAATCCCCTCCATCCCTACTGTCACAAATAAAAACGTATAAGAAATTAAGAATATTGGTTTATATGCGATGATGTTTATCTGATACGAAACTAAAATACAATGACTATCAATCTTTTGTGTCTTTCTTGTTCATTATCACAAGGAAAATGGTTTCATTTTGCCAAATTTACTTCACTCAAATTTGTAACAAACTGTTATTGAAGACTTGTAACGACTGCCAGCATAGGGGGGATTTGACATTCCATTTTGGATGTGACTATGAGTATTAGAATGATGATAACACGATAACCAAGCCATATGAAATCACACTACATGAGGTAATGTTTGGATGCGCTTTTGCGCGTATTCTCACTGAATTTTCATTACAGTAAAAAGGCGGTAAGCGATATAAAACGAACAAAATACCTCTCAACTGATATGTGTACTCTCTTGTGCAACATATTGTGTTGGAAAATCCGTAACCTTCTTAAGTGTTGTAGAAACACAAGCGAGCATCCCATCTATCACACGGCAAAGACAAAAGGTCAAAAAATAAGAATAAGAAAACTGACTAGTGACTCGCAAACACCAGATATCATCACAAACACAAATCCAGTGACTCGCCAAATCATTTTTTTAATAATCAAAACGTGTAAAATTATATATAAAATTTGTATTCATCACAATCCTGCTAATTAAACCATTAAATTTTCAATATGTACTAATTTAACCATTCTTCTTGCTGATTTAAAAAATTTAGGGTTTCGATGTTCTGTATTGAAATTGAATTTGGGGGTTATACTTTGATGGTGGTGAGGAATGTTGTGTGTGTGGAGGGGGAGGTAGCGGAAGGATAATATTGTGAATGGTGGTGTGTGAATGGTGGTGAGGTGCTTTTTTTGTGTGTACATGGGGTCAATGTTTGTGTGTGTGGGGTGAGGGGGAGGTGGTGGTGGTGGTGGTGGTGAGGATGAAGAATGATCTGTGTTTCTTTATTTGTGTTTGTGTGTGTTTTTGATAAATTTGTGCTAATTTTGGGGGATAAAACTAGATGAATCCATTGTCAATTTGTCTACAAATGTACAAGTAAACCAATGTAAAAAGACTAAAAAATCCTTGTCGCCCTAAGTTAAGTCGCCCATAAGGACAAGTTGCCCAAATTATACATTTTGTACTTTAATAATAAAATATGAGACACAAGGCGTATTGTGGTGAGGTTGCCCCATCGCACAGTCGCCCTGGACTCTTTTTTGAGGGAGAAGGTGACTAGCACCTTTGAACTCGGACCTTTTAGGGAATTTTCCCTTGTTCAGGACCACCTTTGGATGAACAGTTAGTAGTATTACCACAATGTAACAAGGAAGGTTGACTACTCATTCACTCGGTCAAAGTGTTGGACAAGAAGATTGTCAAGAAAATAAATGCAGCTAACTATGGCATATGGGTTGATTTAGTGGGCTAATGAACTCAAGATGATGCAACAAGATAAGATCTGGAAAAATTGAGCAAAGAATTTCCTGAGTGTGATGTAGGGGTGAGCAAAAAAACCAAAATAACCGAAAAAACCAAAAACCAGAACCGAACCGAACCGAAAACAACCGAACCGAACTAATAACCGAATCGAATTTGCCA